>JAOTQE010079035.1:0-15911 GCA_025631205.1 Nesometra sesokonis
AACAGTCCAAAACCTGACAATTGTGTAGTTTTCCTGATAGTTTATTCTCTACTGTTATGTCACAACAAAAGATGGCACCCTTTGTTGCTAGAAGTAACGAAAATGAGGTCAACTGATCTTTGCCTAGGCAAAGAATCGTTGCTGATATTTATCTCTAAATTATGGCATTGCATGGTGATATTTCATGCTTCCACAATAATAATAAAAATAAGAATTTTGTATGTCACTTTTTTTTCGAGCTCATTACTCTGACTGCAGTTATATAATAAAACTTAATGATTATTGGCAGTTATAAGAACAAAACAAATATTGCATGTAAATATTCCAAGCTAATTAGAGTTTAATTACAAATTAATTGACACACTGTAATTTGATATATTAAAATGAATACCTAGTCTTCAACAGTTGTGGCCAATAAGCATCATAGACAAAATCAATGTTCCTTCAATACCATGTGACGGAGCATGTTATTCAATGTTTGATCCACCGTATCAACTTCGTCAAAATTGTGGATGTTTAAAGATTCATGTGGAGATATTTGTAAAAATTTGAATTTATTTGCTGAACACAATGGCTTGTAGTAAAATTAAAGACTGGATCAACGATTTACCAGCTGCACACATAAATACTTTAAGAACAATACTATTTATGATATGTCCAATATCTTTTATTGCAAACTTTGTTGTGATCATTTTATTTGCAACTAACAAACGTCTGCAGAAAAAACAGAACATTTTTATTGGACTATTGGCAATTATTGACGCATTTGTTAGCATAGTTATAATGCCAAGCTCCAGCCTATTTTTGGATGAAGATCATACATCGTTAAGTATGTTAGCCTATACTACTAATGGACTTTTACTCTCATCTGTACTGACTATTGCTGCGATTGCTATTGATCGTTCAATTGCGTTAGTGTGGGCTCCACTTCGTTACCATGTCCTTGTTACGACTCAGCGTTATGTCATAGTGTCTGTTCTAATTGCAGTGTTACCAATAACATACATGTTGACACTATCATATGTTGGAAAAAAATATACATTCCTTATTTTTTCTAGTACAATATTAGTAACAATGCTTATAACTATTTTTCTCTATGTCAACATCTATAAGAAACTTGAAAAAAATCGTTCTGAAGTACATACAAGTACTAACGAAATAGAGCAATTCACCAAATTATTTAAAACATTTGTTACACTCATAGCAATTTTTGTAGTAACATGGGGACCAAATACATGTATTAACATTATTTATTTTTCATCACTTTTTATGGACTGCTCTGAAGTTCCAGAAGTTATACAATTGATGCTGCCGACAACTTACACATTAGTCACTGTAAATTCTCTTGCAAATCCAATTGTCTATTGGCTTCATCTCACAGATTTTCGAAAGTCATTGAAGGAGCTACTTTGTGAAAGATGTCATGTAAAAAAAGCAAGAATAGAATCAGTTTCATAAAACATTGGTTTTATAGGCTAGGCCCATGTTCAGATTCATGGCTTAAGTGGACCATAGTGTAAACAAGGCATAAGCTAATCAATGCACTGCAGTTCCAAACATACAAATTAAGACAGGTGCCCTCAATTCTTTACACGCAGTGAAGAGTAAGAAAAAAAACAAACACCCCATAGCAACCAGCGGAAACACACAACGCTAACATTTTTTGTAAAAATACCTCGTATAAAATGTCCAATAGCATGCAGCTAAATGCTTTTAGAAGCATTACAACTTAAGTATGTTTTAGATTACTTGTTCAGGAGTTTTACAATGTGTTTATATCTAATGATAAGCGAAATATTTTAAACGAGATGTAGATTCAAATTTGCTTTAACAGTTATAGTTTTTGATAGTTTGTGGAAATATTAAAGGTATGTTTTGTTTTTAATTACTGTTTGTTAAACGAATTGTTTAAGATGGTGTGTTGGTACTTTTGTTTTCAGGAGTGGTCAACAAAACATTTTCATTTACATTTGATCAAAGTTTATGGCAAATTTTTGAATTATTATTAAGGCCTAAATTATTAAATTCCCGTCACAAAGCCAATTTTGATAAACGTATACGCCACTACGCGACGTTCAACGTGCGCGCGTGCACGTTGAAAATGCCTTTATTTACAATGTAGCAACAGCTAGGCCTACCCTCGGCATGGGCCTATAAACGTTGTGATATTAAATTTTACGTAATTTTATAATAAGAAAATTAATAGTATACGTTAGAAAAGTGTATTTGATATTTTACTTATCAAATGTACGCTATGCAGCAATTATAAATTGCATTTGTTTCCTTATTTTATTTGTATTGATTTTGTTAGAGATTTTAAAAATACATAATTTAAAAGATTAATTAGAAAGTCATTGTGCTGCTTTCTATAATTTGAAATTAAATAATGTAATTTAAGTGATAATCTAGAATAAAAACACATATTTTACACTACCTTGAAAGCTAGCCTATATCTCTAGACATGTATCTCAAACAACATTCATACACACGAGAGCCATGCTCAGCGATTCTTTCCTGTGCATTGTTGTGTTTATATATTTTGAAAAATTCTGTTTTCACTGGGGTTTTAAATTTGCAACTTTTGCAAAAGTTTCATAACTTTATTATATTTTCAAATAAATGTATGATTATTGTTCGTATTTTTGAAACAATTCCTTATCAGAATAATAATTGTTTTAACGAATTCTTAAGATCTGAATAATGAGAATTGTGCTAAAGGTAGTTTATTTGTAATTTAAAGTTTGATATCAAAAAGTTTCGTTTAAAAGGTAGGCATACCGAACTTGTACATAGAACATGGCGCTTGCATCCCTGGAAATGATGTATAGTAATGATTGGGGGCGCCTGACTTTTATGGAGATTATTTCATTCCTTGGAACAGCTGTGTGCGACGTAATGACACAGGGAACAGCATAACCATGAGAACTTTGATAATTGCTACCAGTGGGTTTTCCTATGACCAGTCATCCATACCAATTGACAATTTTGATTGGTCAATGTATGACAAAAAGTCATTAAAGTATACGAGTAGCTCATAGAAGTTTTCTAACCTGATCATTGCAGGATGTGCAAGTTACACTCTGGATTATTGACAGAAATAACTGTACGCTATGTATGTTACGCTATGCATAATTGTTGACTCTGAACCTTAAAATGTTTGTTTCCACATTTTCGAGTTTTATTCCTGAATGGATCATAGCCATAATATCAGCACATGTTCATGGCCAACTTGTAACCAAGATTGTTTTTTACAAAAATGCACCAGAACCAAAGTTGTTAGTTGTTTAAATTTATATAATTTGTAATTTGTTATATTTAATTTCTCCCAATTTATTTCTGAAACGGCTTTGCCATTGCTTACAAATATAACATACTTAACCACGCCATGTGTAATTTACGATCAAAAATCCGAAAACAGTTTCTGACAAACTAAGGTTGAAATTCAGTAAGCCTCAAAAGGAAGTGTTTGGTTCGATCTCAGAGTACGAGTACATGTTGAGAACAAATTTAAGAAGGTCAGAAATATACTGAGATGATGAATTATGGATAGACTTAAATACAAAAAAAACAACTTTAAAATAATTGTAAGTGGCCACAAGATTAAGCAGTGGACTCTGATTATGCTCAATGCTCACTCGTTTCTGAGCATGTGTAGATTGTTGCACATAGTTTTTCAACAGTCTAGTGACATTATAAAATTAAAACCTTATTCCAATGCTCTAAAAACTGGTGATGGTCCTGGGTCAGGACTTTACCAATTTTCACTAGCTGACATGTTGGTGTAGCACATAATTGAAACTTTAGGATTGCCCTCATTAGGCTACTAAGCCCACCATAAACCAACGATAGGAAATCTCAATATATTTAATGCTATAATGTCATTTTTTCCCAACGTAGGTTGGAATGTATATAATTTTAAACTATTTTTACTGTATATATTTATATCATAATTGTTTTTGTTAATTTTGTTAAAATGTAATGTCATAGTATTATTGTTGATGATGAAATGATGATAATAGTGAATGTTATCATTATTATCATCGTCATCATCATCTTACACTATTTTATCTATATTTTAATTAATTTTAGGTAGACTCCGAACCTTTTACAATTTTGAAGAAAGTTTAAGCCCAGTTCAGTCTTCTTTCTTAGTTTTCTTGTTGATTGCTCCCACTCCCTTAAGTCCCTTAAAGGTAGTCATTCTTTTTGAAATATTATTATAATTATTATTAATTAATAGAAATACTATTATAATTACAGTATTTTAATTACTTTTTAAATTTTGTACTTTGTTTGAACGCATCTTCTTATTGTTGTGTCATTGTTATAAAAGCGTATGTTCAATAAATGATTCTTATTTTCTGATTCACACCTTAAACCTTTCACTTTCTTCACCGGTCAGTAAGCTATTACTTCTTCAACGTCCTTAGATTTGCTTTAGGAGTAAAACCACTCAGCAGTTTTCTAATGTTAATTTATCGAGGGCCGTTCCGTCAACAGTTCAAAACCTGACAATCATTTAGACCACACAAGTTTATCTATATTTACCGTAGTTCAGGTATAATCCAATCAAATCAAATCAAAATGTTTATTGTTGTACTTTCGTCATAAATGAACAAGGCCCTCAACGGTAGGTGTTTTCGTGATGTGTACGACATAACACATGTGCTTCTCTCTCTGTGTTTTTTTCATGGAGTTACAACATGCTATTAAGGAGACGGCAGTCGGTTCCGCTTCTTCTACTCTCTCTGTTCTCTGCATGCTGTCTGTTCATATGATAGCGACGGAAGTCAGTTGATTAACATTTTGAATAGTGGCGATGTCGCATACAGTATCGGTACTGTGTAGGCCGTAGGCCTCGTGTACCGTATCAATACCTGCCGTAAGTGTAGGCCTAGTTTAGACATAAATGCCTAGGCTAACATAAGGTAAGGCAATGATAGAACATAGGCCTACTGAAGTATTAGGATGTTTTGAATCTTCATTAAATTCTAAATTCTAATTTCTTCCCCAGAATATAGTTTTAGATAGGCTATTTAATCATAGGGAAACATTTTTTTCAAATACACATGTCACTTTGCAAAATGATCGTAATGTTCATTACGTGTACAGGGGAATCCCCGGGTAAAGTCCCACCCCCCAATTTAGGCCTGATTTCACGTACAAAGAGGGTGAGATTATACCCGAGGAACTACGGTACATTGGTTCATGACTCTAGTATAGAGTTCTCTCCTGTTATGTCACAACAAAAGATGGCACCCTTTGTTGCCAGAAGTAGCGGTCAACTGACTTTTGCTAGCCAAGGCAAAGAAGTGTTGTTGATATTTATCTCTAACTTATGACATTGTATGGTGATATTTTATAACAATTATTTTTTATTTTGTATGAAACTTTCTTCCAGTTCATTAATCTCACTGCAGTTATAATAATGCTTAATGGTTATTGGCAGTTATAAAAATAGATCAAATATTGCATTTAAATATTCCAAGCTAATTAGAGTTTAATTACAAATTAATTGACATATTGTTATTTGATTTATTAAAATGAATGCTTAGTCTTCAACAATTGTGGCCAGTAAGCGTTATACACAAAATTGATGTTCCTTCAATACCAAGAAGGAGAATGCTATTCAATGTTTGATCCACCATGTCAACTTACCAAAATTGTGGAGGATTAAAGATCCATGTGGAAATCTTTTTAAAATTTTGAATTTATTAGCTGAACACAATGAATTGTAGTAAAATTACAGACTGGATCAGCGATTTGCCACCTGCAAACCTAAAGACTGTAAGAACAATACTATTTATGATATGTCCAATATCTTTTATTGCAAACTTTGTTGTGATCATTTTATTTGCAACCAACAAACGCCTACAGAAAAAACAGAACATTTTTATTGGACTATTGGCAATTATTGATGCATTTGTTAGCATATTTATAATGCCAAGCTCTGGCATATTTTTGGATGAAAATCGTAAGTTGTTCACCCTATTAGCCTATAGTACTAACGGACTTCTACTCTCATCTGTACTGACTATTGCTGCGATTGCTATTGATCGTTCAATTGCGTTAGTGTGGGCTCCACTTCGTTACCATGTACTTGTTACGACTCAGCGTTATGTCATAGTGTCTGTTTTAATTATAGTGTTACCAATAAAATACATGATCACACTATCATATTTTGGTAATACATTCCTTATCTTTTCTAGTACAATATTAGTAACAATGCTTTTAACTATTTTTGTCTATGTCAACATCTATAAGAAACTTAAAAAAAACCGTTCTGAAGTACTTGCAATTACTAACGAAATAGAGCAATTCACCAAATTATTTAAAACATTCCTTACACTCATTGCAATTTTTGTAGTAACGTGGGGACCAAATACATGTATTAACATTATTTATTTTTCATCACTTTTTATGGACTGCTCTGAAGTTCCAGAAGTTATACAATTGATGCTGCCGACAACTTACACATTAGTCACTGTAAATTCTCTTGCAAATCCAATTGTCTATTGGCTTCATCTCACAGATTTTCGAAAGTCATTGAAGGAGCTACTTTGTGAAAGATGTCATGTAAAAAAAGCAAGAATAGAATCAGTTTCATAAAACATTGGTTTTATAGGCTATAGGCCCATGTTCAAATTCATGGCTTAAGTGGACCATAGTGTAAACTAATTACTAGCCGTAAGCCAATCTGCGACGTAGTGACACAAGGAACAGCATAACCATGAGAACTTTGAAAATTGCTACCAGTGGATATTCCTATGACCAGTCATCCTTACCAATTGACAATTTTGATTGGTCAATGTATGATACAAAGTCATTAAAGTATACGAGGAGTAGCTCCATAGAAGTATTCTAACCTGGACATTGCAGGAAGTGCAAGTTACACTTTGGATTATTGACATTTTTTTGACTATTTTACGCCATGTATGTTATGCTAAGTTTAGGCCTAATTGTTGAGTCTGACCTTAAAATACTTGTTTCCACATTTTCGAGTTGTACAGTATGCCTCAATAGATCATAGGCATAATATCAGCACATGTCGATGGCAAGCTTGTAAAAAGTTATAACAAGTTTTTTTTTTACAAAAAAGTGCCAACACCAAACTTATTTCTATCTTAGTTGATTAAATTTGTATAATTTGTAATTTGTTATATTTAAAGATCTGCCAATTATTTCAGAAACCGCTTTGCCATTGCTTACAAATGTAAAATACTTAACCACCCAGTGTGATTTACGATCCAAAATCAAAAAAAAAGTTTCTGACAAGCTAAGGTTGAAATTCAGTCTCAAAAGAAATATGGTTCGATGTTGACCTCAGAGTATGAGTACATGTTGAGGAACAAAATTGAAGGAGGTCAAAAATATACTGGGGAGATAAATTATGGATGGATTTAAATACAAAAAAGAACATCTTTAAAATAGTATGTTGCTTAATAGGTAACCAATGTAGATATAAAAGGATAGGGGTGATGTGCAGAGATTTAGGAGATATAGTGACCAGTCAAGCTGCATTCAAGATTTTTGCCAATCATATTATTGAAAGAAATTTGACCTCTCGAGGTCATTGTTTGTCAGATTAGCTAGGCCTATATGCCCTGACCACTGGAGTTTCGTTTCTTTCGTTCTGCGGGTAAAATCAATTACTCTAGGCGATGTTTGTAGACTACCTATTCGTACCAGTACCCAGCCCCGATCAAGTAGAACTATTCAGGCAAACAGCATTTTTTATCTATTTCTAACCTAGTAGGTTTCGTATCTAATCATGTCGGCCCATACCAGCAACAATATTCTGAGGAAAATGTTTTACGAACCCATTATGAGGCGAAGTGACGTTTGTTGTTGACTGGCATGTACAATGCTAAACGGTCATTTTTAGGCCAGTATCAGATAATGGTCGCCTCTTTACAACACAAGCGGATACAGGACAACTCATAGCTAAACTAACCCGTACCCAAAAAAGTGGATGATTCGTACAGGTACTGTATTGTTTAACCTGTAGCCAAAGATTGCTGTAAAATATACTTGTTTAAAACAAGTATTACAAGCTTTAATTCTTTTTGTGATGAAACGACCAAACTTAGTGATAACAATTAAAATACATTTATAGTAACGTATTTAAGAATTAGGAAGCTCAAAGTTATAGGCAATAATAACATGTTTTTTTTTTGTTTTGCCGTCCCTGATTGCTGCAATGACTATTTACAAACTATTCCATTCATTCAGACAAAAAGCAAAAGTTGTCAGTAACCACAACGCCCCCATGTGTTAAAATTCATAGGCTTTACGAGGTCTACGATGCCTATACTGGTGTGCATCCACACTCTCAGGCCCGGCTTAGTCACGGTTTAGCATTGTAACCCATCCTAAAAACCAAATAGCCCCTATCCTAGGTAAGCCTAGGCCTAGGCAAGTATGTAAGTCCTATCCCAATCAATTTATTGTTCTTTTCAATGACTAAAACAAGTATTGTTTAAGAAACATTTGTAGGGCCTAAGCTATGTCGTAAATTAGCTTCACAGCAGATCACCTGCAAATTGCAATTACTAGTTGAATGATATATAAACAAAAATTTCAATTGGACAACTCCGCTTTCAAAGTTTACATTGCTTGTTGTCAAATTAATACATTTTAACAAAATTTAAATTACTTATCAATCACTTTAGATCATAATCAATAACCTTTGTTTGTATCCACTGTATACTAATTTTCTAGCTACTAATAATTCATCAGAAGACAGTGATTGGATGTGTGATCCTGGTGTTTTACAATATTAGTGTTTGTTCATATTTACATCAACCGTGATCAAGCAACAAGCATCAAGAAACAGTGATAAGGTACATTATTTCAGAAAATAATTTAATTTCATCAAAAGAGGACATAGGCCTAAACCTTGATCCCATAACAATTCATGACAACCTTTTTTGGTAGAATCGTGGCTAAGTTTGCACAGATTTTTATTAATTCATGGATGAGATGCCTCAGTTGATTTTAAAGAATATTAAACTAGATTTTCTTTATCTTTTGACAGTAAAAATAAATATTTACAATGGATAATTGTACAAGTGATATCTTGGAAATAGTACACAATTTTAACTTGGATACAGTAATACCAGTTTTAGCTATAATTGGAACAATATCATTCTTAGCAAACTCATTGGTGGTAGTTTTGTTATTGACAAACAGGAGCTTACGAAAAACAAAAAACATTTTCATCGGTCTCTTGGCGATAATCGATGCTTTATTGAGCGTTTTGTGGCCAGTGGCTTTCCTTGGACATACTAATCTACATCCATTGGTTGTATATATAGCATATTTTGGTGATGGACTTTTACTCTCATCTGTATTGACTGTTGCTACCATTGCTATTGATCGGTGGATTGCGTTAGTGTGGGCACCGCTTCGGTACAATGTCATTGCAACAAATCAGCGTTACATTATCACATCTTTGTTGCTTATTGTGATACCATTTATGCTTCTTATAATATTTAATAACATAGCTGAAAACAAAGTTCCTATTATATTTTGTCCTATTATGCTACTTTTAATGCTAATAACAATATTAATATATGTTCATATTTATAAAGAAATTCAGCAGAATCACTGTGGTATAACTAGCAATGAAATTAAGGAGTGTAAAAAGTTATTTAAAGCATTTAGTATAATCATTGGAATTCTTTGGATAACATTGGGTCCAAATGCAGTTTTAATTGTAATAGTTAATTTAATAGATTGTTCATTATTACCAGACATGTTTAACAACATCATTGTATATGCTTTTATGCTTGTTGTTCTAAACTCATTGGTAATCTTGGTGAAATTAATCTTAATTACCAACCAATCGATCACATCATAGTACGACTATGATTAATAATCAATACTTATGTTTTCATAGACTTTGTACTTATGATTAGTCAACTTGATAAAACTAAACTCAACATAGGTTTAAGTAATTTCTATGTTGTTATGCAAAATTAATAGTTATTCTTAAAGACCATTAATGTTGAACAAATCTTCTCAAAAAATTTGACAGCTTACTTTCAAACCATATAAAATTAATAAAAAATAACACAACTGTCAGATTTGTTTCTCTTTTTGCAGAAATTATTTATCATAATACGTTTACAACAATGAAACCTATAAATTACACTTCTTTACTACCATGTAAATGTTCTATAATATTTATAAAATAAGAAACTCTTGGACTTGTTTCTACTGAAAACACACAAAATAATCGATTAAAATAAACCGGTATTTTTATGAGTGTCCTTTAATCTGCCCGCGTTACAATTTATTTTACCCTCAGCGAAAATCAATTAAATGACCACCATCTTGGTTAATAATTACATCACCATTACCCATAAACGAAGAGCTCTCGATTTTGGGATGAGTTGGTTGGATTCGCTCGCTAGTTTGTTTACAATTACAACCCCAAGTTTTACAAGTATTTTCTCGCAATCACATCAGAAGAATACTACATTTCAACAATGTTATTTTACAACTATTGTTAATAAACCAGGCATTTAATTTTAAAAATTAATTTAACATAACAATGATTTTGCCATAATTAAGCCATGCCATGTGCAGTGCGACAGAACAACAATCTCAAACCAAGCGGCAGAACACGTGTCAGCCTAGGCTTAGCTTGAATTGTATCGTTTCATTGTACAAAACTAATGACAGGTAGGCCAATGGAAAGAATTTTTTTAATGTTATTTTTCCATTCCACATAAAGATAATATGAATTTCTCTTGTTAATGACATGACGACAGTTCAAATTTGATACAAGCAAAGCTAGGCCTAGGCTAGTTGTTTTGTTGTGGCTGTGTTGACAGAGGTCACATAATAATCAGTATTTTTGTGTTGTCGCTAAAAATTGCACCACGATAATCGATTATTTGCTGTGTTTTTACTTGGTATTTTTTAATAATTTTTTTTTCGAACTGGTCCCGTTTCTAGTGTCAGAAAATAATTTTTTTTAAACCGATTATTAATTGCCACTAGAAACAGGCCCCTTATCATTTTAAAAAAAATGGACTTATTATAAGAATTCTTTACAATCTCATTGGCCGTGTTTCCACAGGAATTTCGGATTATCCGATAAAATATCATCCAACCAAATCAATTAAAAAAAATACAACTGCGCAAACTCAGTGTATACCATAATGCATTATGAGTCCACTAACTTCCGGCGATTTTTTGGTGATTTCCCTTTTCCTTGTGTGGCACCCTGGTTGCCCCGCGGTGAAATCCTCGTAAAAGCAAGATCAAGGTTGACCCCGTGTCAAAGGTAAAAAATTATTGGATTTAGGTCAATTACTGGATAATTATCGGAATATTATCGGATAATTATCGGATAATTTTATTACATCAGAATAGGTTAATCACCCGTTTCTGCAGCACTTTTATCGGATAATTTTTATCGGGATAATTTATCGGATAATTTTTTCCTGCGGAAACACGGCCAGTGTTGAAACAGACTCAATGTTTATATGTTCAAGGATCTGTAGAGTGATCCAGAATAACACAAAATAAATTACTGTTGTATAAACAGTTGTATAATACAAATAATACACATTATGTTACACCTTTTACTTGGATCTCTTTCATTAGTCATCTTCTCTCATATACTGGCGATATGCAACTATAGAAAATTGCAAAGTTTAACTAATGTTAGAGGTGAGCCATTGAACTCCAGTCTTATCAATAAAATCTTTGCTATGATTTTGAGAAAAAATTTAAAAAGTTTTATTGTCAGTTATTTGTTCCTTGTAAAATAAATATCTATGGTACTGAACCATGATACAAATTGTTTTTTTAATGTTCTTGAATATTTTTTTCAGAACAAGCCAAGATTGTTCATAACAATATGCTCTGTAGGTACTCAGAATCCATTTTACAAACTTTCCAATCACATTGATCGCCTTGTAGAGTTTTGTTACTAAATTCAAGTGTTGCTAGTGAGGTATGAATTAATCTACGAAGAAATAAACAAAATAAATTATGTAGGCCTGTGGGATTACTGTATAATTCGCCTTTTCAAATGTGAAAATAGCATCATCTATTTTTCTAAACCAACATAAAGTTGCAAATTCCATTTATTATGGAAAATATTCCTCTGATAATGTGTAAATGGAAACTAGAAAAAATCTTCTGGTGGCAAAACCTGAATTCATCAGTTCATGAAATGAGCAACAATGCATCTCATCACTGTCTTTTGTGTCAATGTCCATTTAAATTTTCAATCAGTTTAATTATTAAAAATAACAAGACAACTGTAAAATGTCTAACCAACAAAATAAAAAATGTGTATCACAACATAATTTGTTATAACCTTAAATGTTTATATTGCTTAAGTGTTGTTAATGTATAAAATTTCACCAAGATTTGATCTTAATTACCAACCAATCGATCACATCATAGTACGACTATGATTAATAATCAATACTTATGTTTTCATAGACTTTGTACTTATGATTAGTCAACTAATAATCCAGATACCAAGACAGTGATTGGATCTGTGAGGCTATTGAGTAAGAAAAGGCAGTGTTCATATTGTCTTATGATGATTATGAAGTAACATGCTTGAAAACACTGCAATTCTTTAAAATTTATAATTATGTGAGTTGGATAAAGTAAGGTTTTTACTACTATCAAAGGATAACTAGGACACGATAGAGACAATGACCAGTGCCATTTTGTTGGAAAACTGTTTCACTTTTTTCTAAAACTCTGTTCCTAATCAAATACTGTCATGGTAGGGTAAGCAGGAAGATTTTAAAGTGACCAGGGAAGGAGCAAGTTGTTAAATGTGCAATATATTGTAGAAGATTGCATTGGTCTTGATAACTATTAACATGGATAATTGTACAAGTGACATTTCGGAACTCATTCAACATTCTAAATTTGATAACGTACAAATAACACTAGTTCTACTTGGAACAATATCATTCTTAGCAAACTCATTGGTGGTAGTTCTTATGTTGACCAAAAGGTGTTTGCGAAAAACCAAAAATATTTTCATCGGTTTCTTGGCAGGTATTGATGCGTTGTTGAGTGTACTGATGCCAATAACATTTCAAAATTTATATCCTAGGTCACATCCATTGGTTGTATATATAGCACACTGTGGTCATGGACTTTTACTCTCATCTGTATTAACTATTGCTGCCATTGCTATTGATCGTTGGATTGCGTTAGTGTGGGCACCGCTTCGGTACAATGTCATTGCAACAAACCAGCGTTATATTATCACATCTGTGTTGATTATGGTCATACCATCAATGTTTATAATGATACTTAGTGAAATAGATAAAACCAGTACTCCAATTTTAATTTGTTTTACTGTAATGCTCATAATGCTAATAACAATATTTATATATATTAGCATATATAAAACACTTCAGCAAAATCGTCCTAATGTACCTATAACTAATCAAGAAATTAAAGAATATAAAAAGTTATTTAAAGCCTTTGCTATTATCATTGGAATATTTGTAATAACATGGGGACCAAATATAATCTTACTTTTAATACTTAA
Source organism: Nesometra sesokonis (assembly GCA_025631205.1). Taxonomy (NCBI): domain Eukaryota; kingdom Metazoa; phylum Echinodermata; class Crinoidea; order Comatulida; family Antedonidae; genus Nesometra; species Nesometra sesokonis. The sequence continues at coordinate 13,547 of JAOTQE010079035.1, forward strand.
TTTATTTGGCTGTTCTATGCCAGTTATATTTAAAGAATGTGTCATATATATTTTTTTTCTTGTTGTTTTAAACTCGCTTGTAAATCCTATTATTTATTGGTTTCATTTGAAAGATTTCAGAAAATCTTTAAAAAACTTGATAAAATCAAACCCAAATTAAAAAAAAAAAAACTACTATTCTACTTTTTATTCATGATTTATTATGCAGCCCTATTTTTTGAAAATGTAATATCCATCAAGTACATAAGAATTAAACTATTGAGGGAGCTATGATATGTAGCCCTATTTTAATTCATGGCAAAATTTCCTTTCAAAATGTTAAAATGTGTTTGAGCATAGAAAAGTAGTTATTCTGAGGTTGGTTTACTGTAAGTGCCTTCATACGGTTTTGTAAATGACTCTCTTAATAGTAACTAATATTTAAGTGTAAAAAAAAACAAAGTATATCCAGTATATCCAGGATTTTTATTAAGTCTAAACATTTAGCCTACCTGGAGAAAATGTAATATCCATCAAGTGCACAAGAATTAACTATAGAGGGAAGTATGTAGATTTTCATGCATGTCTATAAATATAATATACAATAAAACAATACTATAGTGACAACGGCTTTGGTAAATTTTGGAAGTGGCAGTGTTGGAGGCAGCAGTGGTGTTTACAGTTTAACCAAACAATTCACTCAGAGTATAAGCAAACAAACTTTGGGCAATTCCATTAATTCGGACGTACATTTCAGTAGCTTTCTTACTGTATGTTTTTCTTAATAAGGCTATACACTTGTTACATTTAATATTGTCACTATTTAATAACTGCTGCTGTCTAGTCTTTAAAAATAATAATTCAACCTACTTAAGAAAATGTGACCTGAAAAAAGATGCTTCTTATGCAAAGAACATATAAACAAATTATGAAAATTTAAGTCAAGATTAGGGTGCATGCAATACAAAAGTCCGACTTAGACACCAAAATATACTATGGTAGATCCAAAGATATGACAATGAAATTGTATTGTCCACAGTGCCTTGTGATTCCACATTGCATCGAAACTCTTCTGTTTCTGTAAAGCACACTAGGCTTATATACCACAAATTAATCTACATAACATCACATAATATATGAAAACATTACTGTGAGAAAATTGTGCCAAAAGTAACCTAAATTAAATGACTACCCATTTTAGAAAATCTGCGTAGAAAAATCCCTGCAATTATACTTACCTTATAAATATTATTGTAGTCAAACTTAATTCAAACAGATTAAAAATATGACTTCCAACCTTTTCAGTGATTATTTCAACTCACACACGATGGCACTCATTTATGGTGAGACCTCAGATTATTAACTTTAATAAAACATCTAACTGCTTAAATATGATTATCAGTAGTAAATTATTTTTTGTGCATAACAGTGCAGATCTGTTTTGGTGATAAAATTTCATCGGTTTTCATAGATATAATGTGCGAAAGTTCTTTGAATTAAAATCAAAATTATGCTTACTTGTACACGTTTTGTTGACTTTCAGCCAACATCGTCAGTACGATTGTGTCTGGTTTTTCAGATTTCTTTCTTCCTTCCTTGCGTTTTGTGTATGTCAAAACGCAATCTCTACAGTACGCATGCGATCTACTAGAAAGTCATAATCACCTACCGTCAACAAATCAAATCAAATCAAATCAAATCAAATCAAATCAAATCAGCGATCACAGGCCACATGACTAAATACAAATATTTGCCAGATTGGACATCCAGGAATATTGTAGAAAAGGCATTCCCATATTTGGAAAGAAAAATTGAAGAATCAATCTGGATATGCAAATTAAAAACTAAAAATAATATGAATCGAGAGGAAGGGGCATATCAATTGTTCAATATCTAAAACAGCCTTCTTGAAAAGAGTGAAAGCTCAACCATTGGTGGCGCCCGCCAAAAAACACCAGGAGGACGAAAGAAATCTGAAAACCAGAAACGATCGTACTGATGATGTTGGCTGAGAGTCAATGAAACATATACAAGTAAGCATAATTTTGGTTTTACTTCAAAGAACTTTCGCATATAATTAGTGCAGATCTGTATTCAATAAGCCAATGAATGTATAGTACTCTACCAAAAGTGCTAAATTTCACATGTAAATACTTTGCAGTTTGCGACTCTATCACCATATTTGGATGGATTAGTGAATTCCAACACAATCTATACATACTTTCACAGAAATATATTTTTTCAATGTTTTAATATTCATGATAGCTCTTTCACTTGCCAAAATGAATGTATTGGTACTATAACAAGTTGATCCGACAATAAGACGCGGAAAGCTACGCACAGTATAAGTACCAAGAAGTTAATCCTTAACTTGTACATGTGTTTG
>JAOTQE010079046.1:0-15906 GCA_025631205.1 Nesometra sesokonis
TATCGACTAAGAGGGTGTGGTCCACAGTATCAAAGCATTTCGAGATATCTAGGAAACATGTTCCGATCATGTCATGATCATGCAGAGTTTCAATCTATTTAATGGTGCGGATTATTGCTACGTCATTTTTGTAACAGTCTCTAATAAACACAGTGAAAGTGTGGCTTCAGGCATTCAAAATAACGGTATTGCTTTAAGACGTAATTGTGTATCTATTGTTTTATCTACTTCCTATTATTATTATAATAAGAATTATTTATAAGTTAAATTACGTTTATTCTCTGATCATTTTTGGTCCCCGCGAAACGGACCGTAGAACTTATTATTGTTGTTGTTGTTGTTGTTGTTGTTGTTGTTCTTGTTGTTGTTGTTGTTGTTGTTGTTGGTGGTGGTGGTGGTGGTGGTGTTGGTTTTGGTGCGACCACAACTGTTATTTTGTAAACATAAATTGTAATTAATTTCAAACTAACGTCTATCGCCCTTTTTTTAAATTACACCACATGGTGTCCCCTAGATCCACAAAACAAAACACGCGTTTCATCAGGCAGTGTATAATACGGCTAATTCCATCAAGCGCATGAGTGACTCGGTCAGTTTAGATAACATCGGACCGTTCTACAAAAGCAAATGTCATGGGTTTGAGTCCCACTATTGTAGTGTCTGGCTTCAATCCATGCGTCGTGGCCTACAAGTACTAAAGTAATTAATTTCACACCCCAAAATCGCAGTTTTAATTATTTCTTTCATTTTCTAAAGTTTACAAAAAACCCCGAAATACTACCGTACTATGAAACTCCATAATTAACATTTACAATTAAGGAATATTAATATAGGCCTATTCGTAACTATTCGTAAACACGTTTTCTGCTAAAATGGCTTGTAGTAACATACCTGTAGCTGCATGTTTTAATATTTTTTTTCAATCTATTTTTTTATTATTTCAACCTAGAATCAAAACTCATGCCTTTGGTCCACGTATGCAGATTTGACCCTGGTGCGCCGAGTTCGGATAGCAAACTTGATAAATAAAAACTTATGTAAACGTTTCCATATGAAACCCGGACATAACATTCTCCACATAAAGGAGAGAAAATCGATAACTTGTTTTCTTAGACACCCTTACTCATTTGACAGCAAGATCTCTACACATACCGATCAATATTTGAACTTTTCATCGAATCACCCTACATAAGCTTGAAGTTATCAAAACTCTGCACGATAGGGCATACTCCGTTATAAGCAATTACGCGAATATCGATGGAGAAAATCAACACATCAATTCGGCTTTACCTACGTACGGTTACTCCAAATGGGCCTTTAATAAAACGTTTAAACCCAAAGCTAGCAAAGCTGTGAGTGTGATCAAAGACAACAAAAAAGGCCAAATTGTTCTTCCCTATGTAAAGGGAATCTTTGAGGCACTAAAAAGATTTGCTTCTTACAACTATAGGATGTGTTTTAAACCTATATACACTCTAAAACAATTCATTTGGGCATAAAGAGAAGACTGATAAAAATACGCTGGCCTTGTTTACTTGATCACATGCCAATGACACCCAGCCGATGCCTCTGCACAGAATTCTATATTGGAGAAACTGAAAGATCTCTTAAAAACACAGATTCATTGAGCACCGCCTCCCTAGTTAAACCTCAACGGAAGTTTTGCAACATAATGATATTGAATCACCAGGACATTCAATTTTTTTTTGAGTCTGTTAAAATTGTGGACAGAGAATTCCGGTGGTTTGAAAGAGCTGTTAAGGAAACCATTCACATCAGGGTCAACAAACCATATTTATACAAGGACGGGACCGCAACAAAGTACCAATGGGTCTAGGATTTGGTTTGACGTCACAGTTCAACAAGGTCGTGAATTCCTTGCCTGTGATCATTCTGCTGATGAAGGTTGTAGTACACATAATTGAAAATTCCAGGCATGTGAAATTGTATGTTCTTTTCAAGAAGTTTAACTTTTCTCAACGATATTACCTACAAAGATTAATTTTCATGCTTATAAACATTTTTTTAATTGTTGAAACAGTATAATGACAATACAAGGTACCATTACCGTATAAATACATGTTTGAGTGTGACGGTGTTGTAGTTATTGATCAGAGAATAAACATTGTCTTTTCGATATACTATAATAAGAGAAACTTAAAAACAGTATATTACGGGAGAACAGTTGCGATGATGTTTAGTTCTTCTGATATATGATATTTCTTATTTCTTAAATTATTCTATTAGCGTAGGATCTTAAGTTTTTAGGTGCATTCTACACTAGATATCACCATACTGCATGACATTATAGCACATACTTATTTTTTATATGGAAACGTTGTATCATTTGCCCTCCAAGGTCACCTTAACCATTGGAAAAAACACGACTTTTGGGAGAAAATTACGTTTCAATATTATATTATATTATATTTATGATTTTCATTTTCATATAAGAACCCAAACATATTATTTTGTAAAAATTGTTATATCTGCAAAGAATAATTGCCTCTCTCCAACCAGAGGTATTAGTGGGTACCTGGGAGGTACAAATGTGATGTGCGCTGATAACATCTGCAATATAATGGAATGGATTGTATTTCATAAGCGTTTGTTTCAATGACTGGTTGTTCAGCGCTTAGTAATAAGAGCTTATATAAATGTCACATTATTATGAATTTCACATTATTATTGTGCCTACCGGTGTCGCCTCCATAAAGCAAGAAGGCATAATGGAAAACTGATGGCAAGTCACAATCGTAAATCAGACAATAGGGATTGTGACTAAGCTCAGCGAAATTTGATAAAAAAAAATATCTATTGTTAATAAATAATTACATAGACATTCGGAAGATATACTTCTATTATATTGATCTTTATGGAGCATGTCAAAATTCATAATTTTGTGACATAGGCCTAGGCCTAAAATTTAAAGAAATGTCCTTACCGTGCTAAACTACAATATTGCACTCGACAGTAAAACTTAAAATATTGAGTCAATTTATATTATGTTTTATCCATAAGTCGAAGAACCATCTGGATTCAATATTGGTACCTTGATGATTGGATTTGGTGCAGGTGTTGGCTTTATGCTGGTCTTGATTGGGGTTGCTACAATACTTTGGAAAAAGAAAAATAAATCATCTGATGACGTAGGCAAGGATTCCAAGTACCAAACTAATACAACAATTAAAAGAAGCGAACCTTCAGATTACTAGTATGTACAATATATCACTAAGATCAATGTTCTTTTTTATTATTATTAAATTGTGCTCTTTTAACCTGTTCAATAAAATATTATCAGGGAGATGTTAAAATCCCATATGCCGACATCAAATTTCTGTCACCTGATTACGGCACGATTGTTTATTCGAGAAACCGGATGTGCGTACATTGCAGCCGGCATTGTGATCTACATAATGGCAAACGCACAACTAGAAGTACATGTTTAAAAATATATCTGGGTGAGAAGTGCAAACATTTTAATTTTGATGATGTAGGCATTGAATAGCAATACCATAAATAATGAATGCCTATTTTCAGGGATACTCAAAATTATTTTACTCACTGTAGCAAAATATTGAACTCGTCTCGACTCTTCAATATTTTGTCCACAGCTCGTATAATATTTTGGTATCCTCTTAAAGGCATTCATTATTACTATATAATACAAATTTAACTTTTTGTAAATTAATGCCTATAAGGCCTGTGTGATTGGTATTATATTATCATCACTTGTTATTGTCATTTACTTTCAAAGCAATCAGTATGCAAACAGGCTTGAAGTCAATGAGGCAACCAGGAGTTCTTGCGAGTACATGAATAACCCTGCAATACAAGGCACTACGACGATTAATTCTGGATTTGTCGCAAGGTAATTAATATAGGTTAAGTACAGTACTATTCTTACAACAGTATAAATTGGGGTTTACGAGGATGTTTGCATTGATATAGTGTCCTTTCAATGCACATTGGAATCCTGTATTTCATAAAAATACACTTGTTGGTCAATCTTTCACTATATTTTCTTGGAATTGTATTCCGTATAATAAAATTGTCAACACATTATAAATATATTTAGATTTGTAATTAAATATCATTTGTGATACGAACCGTTTGTCTGAAATGAAATAAAATTGAAATTGAATTGATATTGTTGATAATTCTTTTTAAACATTTGTCCATGATATCATTTAAAAAATGTTTTCAGAAAGCATATTTAGGATTCAACTTTTCTTAAATCATTTTGTAAAACAGTATAATAACGATACGTATATTTTGTTTCTTTAAGATTATATATTGCTGGAATAAATTAGAAACTGAATTTAATAACTAGACATAAATACCATACTGTTAATCGAGTATAAAATATTTGTTTAGGATGTTTGTTTATCATGTATGATTTGTATCTCATCATCATGTGGGAGTTTCACCCACTTTTATTTCGTTAAAATAGTAAAAACTGTATAAAATATAAACATATTAAAACGAAAAAGGAGCCCAAAGAAACCTCAAAAGAGGTTGTTGATATGGGCCTCCAGTTCATACATTTAAATCGATAAAAGATGTAAAAAATTTAAATATATAAATATAAATGAGGCATGGCATGGCAAAACCACCAAGTTGCAGGAAAATTGGAAATTGAGGTAATGTTGTATGTTACAGGTAAAAGTTGGCCAACACCGAGGCTATCCTTAATATTTTTTTTCAGAAAGTGTTGTTATATGCCTATGTTTTTTTAATACACAAACAAATTGGATACTGTTATTTTATGCATTAAACTACACTATGTTTTTACTTTTTACCATAGCGATGGAGAGCAGCAATATGCAGAAGTAACAATGTGAAGTCAATTCAAATACGATACGGGTGATGTACAGCATACTGTTGGTTGAGTGTAGCAGATAATATAACACCTTCGTTTGTTTGGGGTGATAGAAATGTCATTACATTTTTAAACGTTTGACTTTGTTTAGCAATTAAATATATTAGAAGAGGTGAACAAATTAACGGACATACGCAGATTAGAAATGATCCATATAAATATGCTTTTAAAAGTTCATAAAACGTCTAAAGTTACTCAGAATTTCGAGGGTATAGGGCCTAATTAAACCTGTTTCATGTGCACTCTAATCGACGTTATCGATAAAATGGCGTTTTTACGTTACCTGCAAATCTCGTCAGTGACACCACGAAAAGGCACGGGAATACAGATAGGGCGCGTAGAGACACTCTCGCGTTTCCCGCTTTTTACGCGCCTCTGTGCCCGGGCACAAAATAGACTGTCGTTGTGTCATTGATTGGTAAAAAGAAGTTCGCGTACTAATGGTAAAAGTTGAAGTTCCTTTTTTTTCTAATCAGTTACAATAAAATGTAGCAGCATCCTGTGTGCAAAAATGGAATTTTTATGCTACTTTTGTCCTTTTGTGGATGCTGAATGCAAAAAACTTAGGTACCATTTTTTCGACTAAGCCTTTGGACGCCATTTTGAATTTTAAGATGGCTCTCTTCGACTTACATATCACACAGAACATATTCATCAATGGTATCATTGTAAAGCTTTCGTCATGCTGAGCCATTTTCCACAGCACATATATACCTGAAAGTGTACATTTATCAATACATTTCCAAATAAAGTATAATATACATGGCTGGTTACACTAGGCTGATTAATAACTATGTATAAACTGGAATAAATCAATTTTTAGAAAGTAAAGGAGGCTATATACCATATGCAGACACCAGAGACCTCCTGTAATTAGATTTAAAATTGTGACCTTAAATTTGAAATATCCCGAAAAAGTACAGTTAAAGCTCAAATGCATTGTACAACTGTTTTCGGTATTATTAGAGCTTTCATATGACACCCAACATGATGATATTTTTCAAACATTATTTTTTTATACCTTTGACCTTTGTATTGGTCACATGACTATTTAAATTATATTATTATATCTCCGTAACACTTGGTTTATCGGTATAGGTGCAATGGAACTTTTTGTTAAGTGTACAATTCTCTTTCCAATGATACCACCGTCAATTGATCCAAATTTTAAGTGTATTGTGTTGGGCTTTATTGTTTTTAAAGGTGATTAGAGAGGCACGATGTATGTTCTTGTGAAATTCCTTGAACATGCTATTATTTACCAGAAAAAATTAAATGTTAAAATTAAAATAGGCCCTATTCACAGGTTTATTTATGATTATGGCAATGTCTGTATTAAAAAAAAATCACAACTATTGTCGTTTGTTTAATACCCAATTGCTTAATCATGTTTTATTTTCTAACTTTATGAAAATGTTGGCTGTTATGAGATGTTTATTATGATACAAATTACATAAATAGATAAACAGGTAATTTGTTGGATCAACCTGTTTATTAAATGTTGGCCATATTTAACATGTTTTGATTGTAGTTACAATCCAGGTGCGGATCCAGGATTCGGCTAAAGGGGGCGCGCTATAATACCGCGGTGCAGAGCCATAGATAGAGAGAGTTGCAACAATTGCTCAAATTTGAACACCATTTTGGTTCCTAATACCGCATTGTCCCTATTCTTATACATTAAAAATGTTGATACAAAAATACAAATTAAACGATTTTAAATGTATTCATTTGCGTTGTTATCTTGATTTGACATTCTGCATTAATTCATTTTCTTTTTTATTTTAGTTAATTTAATAAATAATTAATATTAATTCAATCAATTGAGTTTTATAATTTGCATTTATATATCGATAAAATCTGTTGTCGTTTTACGTTTTTTAATGCATTAGAATAGGAACATCGCAATGAAAGGAACCAAAATGCAGCCCATGTAACGTGACATCCGGTAAAAACTGGTTCTACTCATGTCGCAACTCTTCCTACGGCTCTGCGGTGTACGGTACGTGTTCCCCATTTTAAACTTGATAATAAAAAAAGTAGTGCTTGATAGAGCGCATTCTGCATAAAAGAACCAAGGCGCTTTACAATAAAAATAACAAGTCAGAAAAGTTAAGAAAAATGTAAATTAATGTTAGTTTTTTTCCCTGTTTTTCGTGTTACTTGGTTTTATGTTTATTCCTTTGGATAAATTTTAGGCGGGTCGCAACTTGCGCTGAATGAGGGAGCTTGTCGGATGCTCACACCCCAGCTCATCTGCCCCTGCAAACAAACATACATGTGCATTATTTTGGATATATTGTACTGTATTCGGTGTTGAATACTAAAATTGTTGTGTTTTTTTTTAATTGTAAAAATAGAATAAAACAATATTGTATCTATTTTTTTATAACTGTATTATTCAGAAATAAAATATATTATAGTATTTCAAGATATAGACTATGTTATTGCTGAATTTGATTGAATATTACAATTTATACTTAACATATGATCTGTTTATAAAACAATCTATTTTATGGCAAATGCAATTTTTTTGAGTAGCCAAGTTTGATTGTTATATTCTTCTGTAATTTGTTTACACAGTTTTTTTTTCTTTTTAAAGTTATAATAAAGATGTATAGTGGGAATTCTTGGGACAAGTTCAATATGGGGTTTAAAACCTGACAGACAATGCAGGAGCGGATTTAAGGAGAGCCGGACCGGCTCCGCCCCACCACCCCCCCCCCCCTTTCGAAAAGTGAAGTATATCAATTTTATTAACATTGTCTATAAATAAAACGAAAATATTCAGATAAGTCAAGAATTGATCTCTTAACATGCCCCGGGGCCATTCGGACATCTAAAGACCAAAATTTCCCTGGGGAGCACGCCCCAAACCCCAATAAAACCTTTACTCTTTACCGCCCGCCCCTTCTTCTGCCACAACCCCCACCCCACCTCCATTTCCAAAAGTCTGCATCTGCTCCTGGACAGGCGTCTGCCCCTTGACGATAATCGTCAAAATTTATTGTTGACAATGATGTTTTATCACCGTATATTGGTAAGTCTCTCCGTATTTCTTTTCTTTATTTCTATAAATATTTGTTATAGTTATACAGCTAAAATTTTACCAACCATTTTAATATCGCTTTTAAGCAGAGATTATCATCTTAATTCCAAAAAAATGAAAGACCATAACCTTTAAAATGTACGGAAGCCAGTACATGCCATGGAGTAAATAAATAATTTTGTAAAAATTAAGTAGCGACCACCAAATAATAAAGTGGTGGCCGCCACATAATTTCCTGACTGCCGCCAGATAATTATCTGGCGCCCGCCAGGCAATTAAGTGGCGGCCGCCAGATAATTGTGTCGGCCGCCACTTAATCTCTGCCACCGCGGCCGCCAATTGATAAAGTGGCGGCCGCCACATAATTTCCAGGCGGCCGCCACATAATTATCTTGTGCCCACCAGGCAATTAAGTGGCGTCCGCCACATAATTGTGTCAACCGCCACTTAATCTCTGTTATTAACCATGGCACGAACAGGCTTCCGTATACGTGTGTGCTTCATGTACCTAACGGTTAATTTGTGACTTCCATCATTTACCGTATGAGCTGAGTGCAATGAGAATTACGTTCGTGACGTAAAAATTTATTAGGAGCAGATACAGGATTTTAAGGGGTCGGGCGTATTAACTGGGGTTCTGGTACTGGTGTTTTAAAGCCACCTCCTAGGTACTCCAACTGGAGTAACAACAAGAGGTGTGGTTATAGCAATAGAATGACAGAAAAGGTCCATACCGTAGATTGAGGCACGCGGTATCAGATACGAGCAGGCTTGCCTTACCGCTTCAAATCGTATAGACAAGGTTAAGTACGAAACTTACAAACACGCAATCATCCACTGTGTGATCCCAAGAGAGTCTATAGCTTTATTTTTAAAACAAAAGGTTAATTGCCCTATTTTGCTCAATGTACTCCATTCAAAATTGTATCACTATTTTTGAGTGAAAAAGCACGCACACAATATACAGTATCGTGTGTGCATAAAAATGGGTCATATTTGGTGCTTTATTACCCCAGTATCCTCTGATTCAAACTCTTTGAAACTTCAGACGTATAAGTGGTATGATTTAGTTAATATAATAATCAGTTTTTAAAGTCTAACTTTCTGTAGAAAGGAATAAAATTAAATCATAGCTTCGAAAACACATTTTGATTCACAATTTAATCACCTGCCAGTTTTCATGAAGAGAGCGCGCACTGCTCCTGGGTAACACCCGTTAATACAGCTCGTCTGAAAAAAAAAAATAAATTGTCTAGCTGTAGTGTAAGAGAAATCTGCTGTCACTTGATGTCAGGAAGACAATCATGACACTCAAAAATTACGGAGAACCTCGGACTTTAGTGAGAAATATGACAAAATAACTAGGATTAAAATTTATTAAAAGTGATAAGGGACTTCAAGAAAAGATGGAAAAAGTTTCAACAGAAAAGTAAAACGCTATCTGTATAACGTTGATGATAAAGTTTTCGACGGAAGAGGGGAAAAATGTCTTTCACAGAGACTTCCTTTTGAGATATTGATATGAATCCAACTTCAATAGTATAAAATCAACAACTAAACAGTGTAGTGGTAAATTCTCAATTAAAAAAAAAAAACAATGTAAATGTGTGGAAATTGGTATGAAAATGAAGTGTATAACCTATATGATCTGAAATAAAAAATAATTTTCAAAAGGTTTGATATACAAGGTAAAATATTTTATTCACAGCGTAGCTTCAGTATTTAACAACAGAACTGTCAAATTTCTTTAAACTTTTAAATTAAAATTTAATCAGAGAAAATAGAATAGAGTTATAATATTTAAATGCTATTGAAAGTAATGTGAGCTTAAGAAATTCCACAAATTTAACCTCATCAATTTATTTTTACTGGAAGCCAGGTAAGAAATATATAATCGTTTTTATAATTCCGTAACCGAAATAGTGGATGTTTTCTAGTTTAAAAATAAATACTGGCATTATTCTATAATTGTTAATATACCAAATCTAGAATGACTATAGGTAACTTAAAAATACAAAATCATGCAGAAATTTACTAAATATGATTGAACAAAGAAGAAAGAGATGGATTGGTTATGTATTGAGAGGAAATGGGCTGTTGAAGGAAGTAATTGAAGGAAGAATGGAAGGAAAGAGAACAGTAGGGAGAAGGAGGAAACAATTCATGGACATGTTTAACATGGGATGTTATGAAGAAATTAAAAGGAAAGCACAACGAAGAGATCAGTGGAGAAACTAAAACTCATACTCCATACTCATAATCGGACCTGCAATATTGTAGATTATTAATGACGATGAATTCCGTAACCGGACATGCTATTGAAAAGAAGTTACTAACTTCAAATAAGGTGTTTTAAAAACAATTATATTAGAGTTAATTTGTACTTTATATGTTAAGGGTTCTGAATAACATTAATGTTTAATAGCCAACTTGCATATTTCAGAGGGATTGTAATGTAAATAACAGGGCAAAATTATAGGGATCAAAATTTTTAATTCCGTAACCAAGAACTAATTCATAGATTACTATAAAAATAAATACTGAATAAGGAATCTAAAGCATGTAAATTATAACAAGACGTCCTGAAAATATAATACGGATTGCTTAGTTAAAATCAAGTCATTTTTGTAAATATTGGACATTTAAAGTTGTAAAATGCACAAAATTGTAATTCCGTGCCGTAACTGTGGAATTACCCATTATGTTGATTCGTGATTTTCGATTTTTTTTCTCTCCATTACTTAGGCCAAAAATTAAAGGACCATTCATTCGAGAGTCCCAAAAAATTAAAACATTATAAATTTGAATATATTATGTTCAATTTTATTAATATCAAACTTTATATGGAAAGGTTTTCACCAGTCATTGCTAACTCATTTAAGATCAATTCCCTCTGCTGCGTACTGTAGTTTTATAGCCGATAATAGCGAATTGTTTGGATATGCTTTATATTTTCTATTTTCTATCTAACCAATTATAAAAAGTTTTATATCGGATTCAAGCTCATTAAATTCCCTCTAAGTATACGTTTGGGCCAGTACGAACAATACTACGAGTGAAGGAGTAACCGAGCTTTGAAACATCCAAAAACCTAATAGGCCTATTTCAAAGACTTCTCTGCCTAAATCGGCCTGAGGAGCTGTTTATACAATTCGAAGTTTTTCGATGTAACTGAAGATGAATTTTCAGGTTATTCTTCACAGAGGTAAAATAATAATACAATACTTATAACGTAATTTTCCCAAAATTCGTGTTTTATGGTTAAGGCGACTTGGAGGGTAAACGATACAACGTTTCCATATACTTCCAAGTATATACAAATGCAAAATAAGAACAGAATTTTATTTTTGGTGGAGGGGGTGGTGGTAAATCCTTAGTTTTGCTTTTGTGAACAGCCAGGTGTGTGTGTGTACGTGCAAATAAAAAACGAGCTTACTGTTGGTGCCTGGACAACACTCACGCGGATACGATAGCCTAGTACCTCAACGGGGAATTATCCGGAAATTGCCTAGACCTAGCCTATACAACGACTTCGATAAAATTTTTTTTTCTATTAAAAATAAAATTAAAAGGCAATGCAGGTAGCTAACCATGCATATTATTTAATAAATAATAAACAGGTAAATATTCAACGAAATTTGTTTTTTTTTTGTTTGTTTTGTTTTTGTTTTTTTTTTTTGGTGGATTTTGGAAGGAATGCGTCATTGTTACGGTAAGCATATATTCATACGTCAAAACTGAATATAAAAACCCAATTGAAAGTGACTTAGGACCTCGTCTTCAAAGATTATACATATTTTAAAATTCATGCTATCAAATTGTTCTTTCTGTTTAGCATCCAAGGCCGGCTCCAAGACTGGAGTTTGCTGGTTACAGGGCCGTAGCCAGAGTTAAAAACAGACGAAGCAATGTCTGGGGGGCCACGTAGGATTTCAGAGACTTGAACCCTCTATTTGAGGTCAGAAGACGAGTCCCCCTTAAAACGCCAAATTTTGAAATTTTTAGACAAGTCGACCACCTCGTCTGCCTTATGTTTGGCACTGGCAGTAGGCCTATTTATATTAAATTTTAAATCCCCTTTTTTGGGTGTGCTGTATACAATAAAATTGAATATTAATTAAAGGAAGCAAAATAAAATCATCAAAATGACAAACATCAATAACACATAATAAACATATCAATGTGTCTGATATTTGATTTTTTTTCAATACATTTTACCTCAGCCAAACCTTAAGTTTACCGAATATCTAATAGATACAGTATATGGTTTATAAAAAGTGACCTCTAAAAAGTTCACCAGAGAGCATCTGTAGAGAAAAATTGTCCCCAGCCCTAGGCGGGCCCTGGACCCACGTAATATTGCCATCAGTTTCCTGTTAAAATCACTTGTGTGTTCACATTGATATGAGACCCCTTTCGAGCCGCTGGATCCGTCCCTGGTCTGGAGGGGTAGGAGTTGGGTTCGCTATCGAATCATGGTATGCCCTTTGGAGAATTCAACCGCATTTTTAAATATGAAAATTAACGTTGCATAAAATAGTAAAAGTGGGGGGGGGGGGGAGTTTTGTACGGGGCAAAGGCGTATCCAGAAAACTAAGGGAGTGCTGTGAACCTGGGTTGGATTTCGACAAGCAATGAAAAAAAAAAACCCTAATTTTTCTCTATTGTCAGGGCCGTAGCCAGAGTTGAAAAACAGATGAGGCAAAGTCTGCAGGAGCCACGTATGATTCCAGGGAGTGGAACCCTCTGTTGGAGGACAGAGGGTGAGAGACTCCCTAAAAAAAGTCAAATTTTGAAAATTTCAGACGAGGCGACCGCCTCGTCTGCCTCCAATTTACCACACTTGTCACCTCATTGGCACGTTCATTAAAGTACAATTTATGCATTTGTGGTGGTTTTACCTCATCTCCACTAAAGGGTGGGGAGGCGGTGGGTGCTCGATGCACATTTTTGTATCTTAATTTTATTATTTTACTTCCGAAGGGGGTGCTCGAGCACCCCCTCCCCCATGCTGGATACATCACTGCGGGGTGGGGAGGGGCTCGTTTTCAAAGGGAGTTCCACTGGAAGGGGTTTCCACATGAACCCGAGGGCTACAGGCCTGCTTGTTCTTTTCTCGGGCAATTGGGAAGTGATTCGGACCTACAGGTACTTGCAACTGGACAAATCTATGGAAATGTAAAAATAAAATAGCGCCACCTATCAATAGTGGATAGTTGGTTTCTCCCATGTTTCTCCCATCCCATGGTTTCTCCATTTCGGACAGAGAGACGTGTGTAGAGAGTAAAAGGTTTGTTAGCCTATCGGGCAACTAAAAACATAAATTAAAATAAGCCACTATGCGCCCTATAGCCGATAGAGTCTAGAGGCCTTAATTAGGTTACTCTAGACCTACCTAGCTAGGCCTCCTCCTACACGAAGGCCGGATAGCCGGCTAGACTAGGCTAGGACTGTGTGAGTGAGCCATCAGTTCAAAAAACCCGCGTCAAATTTCCAGGTGGTTGGATTGAAATTAACCGACAGAAGGCCTACGACGAGACCCCCGACTAGGCCTAGCCTAGCAACAGTAGGTTGGGCCATTTTCGCCAGGCTTGGACCTCAACCACCCTTTTTGGGACAATTTTTGCTGTAGCTGTAGTTTACTCTAAATTGTCATACATTTGAAATGTCTGATGCATGAGAATTCCGCAAATTAATAAGCCTAGGCCTATGCGAGAAAGATTATTTATGAGTGAGAAATCATAGGCACCAATTCATTGAGAGTTGGCAGTTACATTAGAGTTGGCCCTCCTATTAGGCCTAGGCTAATTTTTAATTCTCTAAGGCTAGAGAGAGGAATCTTAGCAGGGCTAAAAACCCAGTGCTAGGGACCCCAGGCTCATGTGGGGCAGGCTGTCATCCCAAGAGTATGAATGTGTATTTTGTATAGAATTTCCACCACCACCATGACCACTCAAGGCCACACCCTTACAGTAACACTATTCTTAACCATATATAGTCTCTGGATGACGCTTTTGACGGTCTGTTTCTAATCGCATTTTGTATTAACTTGCATCAACATATATGATGATAAAAAAACTAATAAATGTATGCAATATCAATGGCCTCCAGCTCTGTACCAAAGAGGTTCCAACCTTCCAGATTTGTCCGTTATTTTCCTAAAATTTAAAAAGTCTCCCGATTTTTTAAGCAATCTCCTGATTTTCTGTTAAAATTTAAACATGTCCTAGCACCATAATTTGGCTTAGAATAATATTTAATCAATAACAGTACTTTTAAAATAAATAATTGCATATATCGTTCTAAATTTATTGTAATCTGAATTTTAGACCTCAGAGGTTGGAACGTCTGGTACCATCTTAATTATGCAATAACCGCTTATCCAAGAAAGGAATATTAAGGAACCTCTTATGTGCCAGTTAATTTCCTATTACACTTTAAAACTTTGTTATTGTTTACCATTCTTCTGAAATACTGTTGTCGAGCAATACTGAGCAGGTAAAATGGTTGACTTGCAAATGAAATGAACAGGGCTCGATTTTTTACTCGCCCACAAGCAATTCAAATATCCCATGTCTTTCGCAACTTAATCTCCAATGTGTAAAAGTGACTGCTTGACACTTCATTCACTAGCCAACTGGGCTAAAAGTTGGCAGGTATTTGATAGCTCCTACTTAAAAATTCAACTATCAGGAGGCCTTGAAAATAACTAAAAAAAATTACATCAGGGCAGAAATAATTGATTTTCCAACTTTTTTAACAGATTTGAATAAAATAGAGACAGCCCTGAGCCTACTTTTGCAACTTAAAACAGGTGAAGTATACAAAATTCCTAAATTAGTAATTTCAAAAGATGTATGTAGTGCCCTCAATGTTGCACTGAGAAATTAGCACGCTTCAATGGCTAAATAATGGTATTATAATGTCATCAGTGGTGAAGTAGAATTACCTGATATTATTAACATTAATATCGACCAGAATTTCTGTTTGCCTGCATTCTCAGTAGATATGTACATTTTAATGTAAATGAGCATTAATATAAGGGGAAGGTAAAACCCATTTTAAATGGAATAAAAACAAGGATAAAATTGTATGCAACTTAGGTAACTCTGTACATCAATTCTTTTTGCCAAAAGACGTGACTCTTCTGCCTTGTCTTCTAATTATCTCAAGGTTTTTTTCGTTTTAAAATCAATAATTTTGAATCTACTAGACATATTTTTTTTGTTGCTATAAATAAAACTGTTTTGTAATTTCAAGTACTACACCATGATTTACCAAGTGTCAGGCGAAAACATGGCTTTGAGTTTCATCATAGGGAATTGCTCAACTTCACCAGACTCCACTTAGCATGAGAATACGCACTGAGGCATGATTCTCATGCCCTAGTCGTGAAACTTGGTCAGTGTTCTCCCAATTGAAAAATTTATACTGGTAAATTTTCCATAAAACATAACTCCTCGGGCAAGGCTTTTGGGTTCTAATAACTAGACCTCTATGAGCATTCCTATATTCTCTGTAAAGGACAAAAATATATGAGAATCAAAATTACATCATAGTCATTTTTAATAAACAGAATTCTTACTGGTAAATTGTAATTTTTACTAGTAAATTTGATGGCTAAAACCTTGTTCGGGAGACATGGCGTGGTAGGTCTCGGTCTGTAAGATCTTGTTTGCTAAATAATAATAAAATAAGATAAATAAACAAGTACGCAACAATTCGAAGAGATTTTGTTGGGAGTTTATACCTTCTATAGTTGCCCATGTTAAACTTTTCCAGTTTCCAGTCTACACTACGATTTGTTCAACTGAATGTTTTTCACATTAAACCTTCAAAATTGTTTTATTTCCTTTTCAATATTTCTTTTCTTTTATCAAATATTACCGTATTCAAAATAAATAATTGTACATCTTCAAACAGGAAAAATAATCAGGAGGAGATTCCTGAAGCACAGCTATAAAGGTGAACAACA
>JAOTQE010079057.1:0-15905 GCA_025631205.1 Nesometra sesokonis
AGTGAGAAAATGTCAAAAGTAGTGAAAGAGTGAGATTGACTGGAAAATAGTGAGACTTCTGCCAAAATAGTGAGACTTGGGAGCTCTGGGCATGAGTGAGTCTCAAACACTCGACCTCCCCGATGAGATTTTGAACCGTGACCGCTGCACCAACTGCTCTCACAAGTGGGAGTGGTGCTTGCTTAAACAGAGGGCTTGTTCAATACAGTATGCACACTATAGTGATCAATATCAAATCCTTATTTGCCAAAAGTCCCCTTAATTATTAATAAAAATATAAAATAAATATTGCAGCTGTAATCAGTACATTTAAAACTTGTGTTTCTGATACCCAGTTCAGGGGCGGATCCAGGATTGTGATTTATTGGGTGAAGGGGGGGCTTAAATACAGATTTTGGTTTTGAAAAGCAAAAAAAGAAGGAATAACTGGTCAGCCTTTGCCTCTTAGGAGTCTCTATATAAGGCAGCTGTGCATTTATTAGACCATCGTCATTAAAACCAAAAAACAATTTTTTTTAGGGTCAATTTTATGGGCCTTCCCTTTAAATCTGCCACTGCAGGTATACGCATGGGTGGTGAGGACCAACAAAATACTGATCTACCTAACCTTTCTGTATGAACTCTCCTACAGATAAAGCCAGAAACTCTCGCAACGGATACAGCAACATCACCTTACAGTGATGTGATTACCATCACAGGACGGGATCTTGGTCTTATTGAAGATGATATTCTTAACATCACTGTTAACAACGTGTGGAGTGAAATTATCAGTGGTTCTTTCAATGTCTTTGATCAAAGGTAGATATATAATTTTTTAATTTACTTTTGCAACTGCATCTTGTTTACAAAGGTTAGCAAATCAGAATATGATGGGTTTTAGGGTCTTTTGAAACTCTTTATACAAGGTGAGGTCTCACCACAAAATGAGTCTCTTGGTAGGAAAATTCAGAATTGATTAATTGGACGTACCTTCTAATCAATACTTTAAATGACATTCATCAGTTAAGTATATCCGAAGATATGAGCATTTGAAGCTTTTGTGTAGGGAAATACAGTTTTGAGAAAATCCTCCTGAACCCTTTCACTGCGAATGTTAATCTCACCTGTGTGCGGGACATATTTGTATGGAAAATATGGAAAGTGAATTTTCAATAAATGTCAAAAAAATACTAAACAATATTTTTTCAAAATTATTTTTGTGTGTCATCCTTTAGATGACCGAAAATGGCTTTAAAACATAACCTTTAGGGAGTAATTTCTAGAAATAGTGTCTTGGAGTATTGGAAATTTCATTACATTATTAAGAAGAAAACAATGGGATTCAGCCCCACCATGGTAGGGGCTGCAGTAAGAAAATTTTGAATTATGACGCCTATAAATGACCGAAAATGGCATTTATAGGCCTATACTGTAGAATAGAGAGAGTAATCTTTAGAAATGGTGACTTGGGGTGTTGACAATGTCATTAAAAAAAGGGACTCTATTTGAATGCCATTTTTGGTCATTTAGAGGTGTCTTACCTCAGCCCCAACCATGGTGGAGCTTAAGTACATTTGGAAAGTAATTGTCAAAATCGGGCAAGTATAGTGTAAATCGATACCTTTTGTGGTGGTTTATAGAAAATAAACGTTTTTACAGTGATGAAAACACCCAATGAAAATGATTTCTTAGTAGGCCTAGGCTACTAGTATACCTCCGTATTTTGCAATAGATTTGGTGGGCCCCTGACAGGTTCCCCTGGACACCACCGATATGCATTCAGTAAACAGGGGCGCAACCAGGATGTAATTAAGGGGGGTGGGGTCAGACCTGCGAGCGTAGTGAGCAATTTAGGCCGAGGGCCTGCGGTTGGGGTTCCAGGGGCCGAAGGCCCACAAAAAATTTGCTTTATTTTATATGCTAAAAGACACATTAGAGTCCATCTTTCGCAAGCCTTCAAATGGTTAACAATTTTGTGCAAGAATTAAGAAGGGCTTACAAAAATGTACAGCTTTACCATTATAATCTATAATGGGGGGGCGGGGGGGGGGGGCAAAGGTCCTCAACAGGGGGTTGTAGCCCCCATAATGCTGCCACTACTGAACACCATGCCACTCTCCTTGTGTTTCATCTGGTGGGTCAAAATACAAGTTACCGTCTTTTGGATGAGACGTTAAGCCTTTGGTCCTGTGTACAACATTTCTCATGTGCAGGTTAAAGAATGCAGTGCACTCTTCGTAAAAGTGTAGGAGATTATCTTCTGGTGTAATGCCCAATAAACATCAGAAGGACCCCACTGGAAATAAGTCCACTTCAAACTTTGGTGGGTTATCCTTGGTGTAACAATAATAAATGTAATAATAATAAAATCAAATCAATTCATACTTAAGGTTGGTTTACACATTGACGATAAAGATTATCGCTGAATGGATAAAAAGTTGTGCATAAATAAAAAAAAAATGAAATTGGATTTTTCTTACTAGAACGATTCAGTCACAATTTAACTTGTATATTGTGACAAAAAAGTTTCATAAAACATATAAAAATGTCATGATCAATAAAAACATTAAAATTCTTGAACTTCTTTGATTTTCTCGTTTTTATTGATTGTTGATGTCATTTGATTTGATTTATGAAAGTAAAGTTTTCATAAAATATACGAAGAAGGTTCATCCTGTTATTTTAGTATAGAAAATTCTCAAATTTGTCCGAGTCTTAATTTTATTGATTGTTATTGTCATAATATACAGGCCTTTATTGTTGCTTATTTTATACAAGCCTCGATTAAATCTTTTCCAGAGGGCAGTGGCTGTTTGGTTGCCTTTAAGCTTTTTTCTCCTTTGGCATGCCGATCATTTGAGTCTATACCAGTCATGCCTATCTTCTTCAGGTCTTATTTTATTTTGTTTAATTATTTTGTTTGCCATAATTGATTAAATATTGTGACATATTCTTGTACTTCAGCATCATGTGCAAAGCTCCAGTATGTCAAGAAATTGAAACCTGTGGAAATGTTGTTGTGGTAATTGATACCATTGGTGGTGTAAGCAACCCATATGATGGGTTAAAATACCAGGTAAATTGAATGCTCAGGTAGTTAACTTCTTAGAGGGACAAGTGGCGTTTAGCCACGCGAGATTGAGCAATAACAGGTCTGTGATGCCCTTAGATGTTCGGGGCCGCACGCGCGCTACACTGAAAGAATCAGCGTGTTTGCCCTTGGCCGACAGGTCTGGGTAATCCGTTGAACCTCTTTCATGCTAGGGATAGGGTAATTATTTCCCTTCAACGAGGACAACTCGCTCCACCAACTAAGAAAGGCCATGCACCACCACCCACAAAATCAAGAAAGAGCTCTCAATCTGTCAATCCTCACTGTGTCCGGGCCGGGTGAGTTTTCCCGTGTTGAGTCAAATTAAGCCGCAGGCTCCACGCCTGGTGGTGCCCTTCCGTCAATTCCTTTAAGTTTCAGCTTTGCAACCATACTTAACATCAATAGCTATGGGTATTTTTCTCTTAATTTAATATCTTTTTTAACCTTGTGCACTTTAACTGTCCTTGACCTTGTTTTTGGCCCTTCTGAAATTTATATTTATTGTAGTGACTTGTATTTGGTACAGTTTTATTGTTGTAATCCTAGTGGATGGTAGCCCATTCTGGCTTGTTTTTTAGCAATAAAATCTTCAATCTGAATTTAGGAGCCCAGTATACAATGACAGTAATCTGCTACCCTTGAGGGCCATGCTTATGAACCCTGTTACAAACAGATGAGGTAGTGTGTGTTTTAGCTGCATGAATATAAAGGATCCTAAAGGCTGCCACACTCGTACGTCAACAGTAAAGACCCACTCACATCAACGCGACAAATCGACGCGACAGGCAATAAGCGATACGACAAAACATTGAAAGCGAGAAATAACAAAGAGGTGCTCCCATCGAAGCGATATATCGTCGTGCGACAAAACAACAGGTGACTCGACTTTTTCGACACACACACTGAAGAGCACTGGTCCTCTGGCCGTGAAGTCCGTGGGGACATACAGCTATGGGATAGGCTAGGCTTGCTTAAACAATTGTAATAGTAGTGTTGATCAAGATTACAAAAATAGGGCAAATCAATCAATGTTGAGAAACAACTAAATTAAATTTAAAGTGTATTTTGAACCCCAAAATAGGCCAAGGCCTATTCCCGCCTACGAAAAAAGAGATAGACCTAGGCTAAAAATGCATCGTCGTCGCGCGCACTCTGGAGCAATGTGAGCACTCTTGTCATGTTGCGTTGTTGTCGCGTGCCGTCATCGACTGTCGCGTTGCTTGGTGCATTGATGTGAGCGGGGCTTAACAGTAATTCGTGCAAGAGCCATAAGCCAATAGCTTATGTGTGCAGTGAAATTTCGTATACTGTTTGAGCAGCTCAACATTTTTAACATGTTTGGCAGTTAACAGGTAATTGTGCTGATGTGGGGGTCATGAGCTTTACACATACACTTTGTAAATAGTATGCAAACACGTTTATATACCAACAGATCCGCATTGCTATGTGTTCACATACTTTCGTACTTTATAGATATAATGTTGCAAATTAAGACACGCAAACACTTGGCAACGTGGACCTGTTGCCATATAAACGTTTCTGTAGTGCCTGCAAAGTGTAAGGGTAAAGATCACAGCCCCCTCACATGGTGCACCATTGGCACGAGTAGATATCAAACATGTTAAAAATCCTAATTTCACTTCACATGCACGCTATATACCTTCATTCATGGATCGATCGATGAGTCTTGAAGTGATGACAAACAGAGCGGTGAGTGAAGTATGACCAACAGCAATAACAGTGTTTTATGGACAGTTGTTACTAAACAATTTATATTTCCTTGATGGGGAGGCTTATGTGCATACTCTATCTCTTTCAGCAAAATATTTTGTAGAATCTGTATACTCATTTTACCATCATTTTTAAGGGTCAAATGTATTTTTTATATTTTTTTCTTACTAGTCAGTTATGTTCATATATCTTTTAGAAATTTTTGCCTAAAAAATATCCACATAGGCCGCCCTGTCAGAGAGAGATGAGTTTATAATTATAATGCTGTCATAAAATCACCCGTAAACCCTTGTTATTTCTGTTCACACTTCGCTTTCTGCTCTGTTGTCATCACTTCAGAAAGTCTACCAATTCATGGAAAAGTCATATTGGCTTATGGCGGCAGCACGGGTGACTGTTGCCGTGCGTCATTGGCATGCGTGTGCAGCGGCCTTGATAAATAGAAGAGGTGTGTGTTTAGCTGCATGAATGTGAAGTGATCTTTTGGACAATGAATTTTTTTGTCAGAAACCATTGCATAAATTGAACACATTTTGTAATAAATTAACTAAATGGATTTTGTTATTAACTTGCTCTGCTTTTGTTACAGAACCCAGAAATTACAGATTTTAACCCAAAGGTGGGAATTCTGTCAGGGGGAACAAGAATCACCATCAGTGGAACATTATTAACGACAGGGACATCTCCAACCGTACAGATTGGAGGGGCTGAATGTAATGTTACTAGGTTAGTTGAATGATAACATTAGTTATACCTTAAAAAAAATTCTGTTTTGTCCGTGCCCTACCGATCCAATATCCTGAAAATCAAGACAGGCATTTTTTTAGTTTCGTATAACCCTATTCTTTGGTTAATTGCATAAAATTATCACAAACTAGAAGCACTAGGATAGCGCAAACCTCCGCCAAGCACCCAAAATTCTCGCGAATGCAGCTTTAACAGTTTACAATTTTTTGCCGAGTTTTGGTACAGTACCCTATAACAGTAAAGTTGACAGTTATCTGGTTTATAAATTCCTTCAATGAAAAATTAGCATAGTGTGAAGGCCCACTATAATTATATCATACACTGAACAGTGTATGTTTTCCGTAGCCCCTCACAGGTGCATGCGACCACGGGTCTTCACCAAAATTTGAAATAATGTTCCATCGGTCATCTCCAAACTTCCCTAAAAATTTTGTCAGAATCTGTCAATTACTTTTTAAGTTATCCTGGAAATAGACAAACACACACACACCCACCAACACGAATTAAAACATAACCTCGCCATCTTTGTTGGCGATGGTAAAAATGCAAGAAATACCCAAAGTGACCCCAAAAAATTGCAAGGAATATATTAAGTTATCTTAAAATTAGATTATAGGAATAATAAATTGAATTGCAGGAGATAATGTAAAGGGCCTATTAAAAAAAAAAAATCTTGGCCTACCGGCCCAAATAAAAACAGCTTGTAATTGGGCATATGGCCAGATTTTTACTGTCCATGTGACGGCGAAGATAAAAATGGTGGTTCCATATGCAGTATTGAACATAGGCAATAAGCTTTCAAGAGCCCTTCATATAAATTGTATATATAAATCGTTCTTTAATCGAAAGTTATTGTGCCAATTTTTAGAAAATTGCATTCAATTTCTGGTTCTCTAGGAACATCACACAACATCAACATCAGTACAAAAGTTCTAACCTTTGAATTCTGGAGTTATACGCCCTCCTGTTGAATTTACGTCCATTACATTTATGTTTTATTTTTTGCCTTTCTGACTTTAGCGTGACTGATACAAACATTGTCTGTATTACTACAACATCTGCATCTGAGGTCGAAGCTCCAATAACGGTTTATTTTGGAAACGTCTCCAGGTATTCTTCTCAAATATTTAATTATACTGCTGACCCAACTGTACAGAAAGTTATGCCTGAAAAAAGCATATGCTCGTAAGTGTTACCTTCAATTCTAATTATTTGATTTTTGAAAAAAAAAATTAAAAGGGCATATGTGGCAGAGCCAAGCCAAATGAGATATAAGTTGGAAACTTGAAAATTTAGTTTTTTATTATAAAACTAAACATTATTATCTTTAATATGCAAAAAAATCAGTTTCATAGATATTTCCTTGCAAAGTTATGAACAATCGAAGTTTAACATTCAAAATGTAAGTTTTGAGAAAACTGCATTGAATAAGCAAGGCATTTTTACAACATTTTTTGATCATATATCTGAAAATGTTTATGGTAGTATAAAAGTTTTATATACGAACTGTATATTTTGAAATAAAATAAAATTTGAAAAAAAATTGTCCATTTTGAAATTTCTGCTTATTGTGGAAAACTAGCATTTGCGACTTATGTCTCATTTGGTGTGGCTCTGCCACATATTTATTAAATATAGTCAATGATAGAAAGTTAATTCAGTTTGTTGGATTCCGTATTTGTCTAAAAATATTGGTGTTATCCATAAGCACATTTTTAAAAAGTTTGTTTGCCCAGGAATATTCTTTAAAGCTCAGTAAATCAAATTTTCTTTCGAACTATATATGGTTATGATGACAAAACATCGTGACCATACATGGATATCATTACAATAAATGGGTATGCCAAAGGATTTTGTCAAAAATTTGATAGTCTGGATTTAGCTTTAAGTAGGCCCTTACTGTAAATTGGCAGAGCCAAGCCAAATGAGACATAAGTCGCAAATGCTAGTTTTCCACAATAGGTAGAAATTTAAAAATGGTCAATTTTTTCAAAATTTATTTTATTTAAAAAATATACAGTTCATACGTTCAACTTTCATGCTACCTTAACCAATTTTAGATATATGATAAAAAAATCTTTACAAAATGCAATTTAAAATGACATTGCTTAGTCAATTTATACCTAAACAATTTTCAAATGCAGTTTTCTCAAAACTTACATTTGAAATGTTCGAACTTCGATTGTTCATAACTTCGCAAGAAATCATCGTATGAAATTGATTCTTTTTTTGCATGTTAAAGATAATAATGTTTAGTTTTACAATATACACAAAACTGAATTTTCAATTTTTTGACTTATGTCTCATTTGGCTTTGCTCTGCCACAAATGTTTTGTTAACGATCATTGGGTGCGTTTAAGGTAACATTGTTCGCGGTAAGAATTTACAGATTTTAGGCTTAGAAATAAATCATACATTTTGTTTGTTTTTTACATTTTACAGAACATAAAATATACAATTATTTAACTAATATACAGAAATTGTAGTCGGAATGTGCTTCAAAATTTGTTTTATGGCTGTTTTAATTTGTTACGAAGGTTTATGAATTTCATTACACATAGCCTAGTAAATAGCAGAAATTTAGCAGTCCAGTGTGATTTGAATTTTGTTGTTGTTCTGTAAACATTTTTATAACGATTCAAAACAGCGTTTAAGATTTGCAATTTTGGAATAATGATTAAAAAGAAAAAGAAAACAGGCCTAAGACCACCAGTAATGTCATGATTGAAGGCGGTTTACATGTTGAATACCAGGGATGAGCATTTGAGTCAAAGTCTGTGCACATGTGTTCTGTGCCATGGATGCAAGTTCAAATTTCTTTAATAGAAAAAAAATCCTTAGGATTCCCTTGTATCCTGCTCAGATAGCATTGCAGATTGTTGCCTACAGTGTGATTGGAGAATTGTAAACTCTGAGATTGTCTTAATGATATGCGGTAGTGGTAGCCACTGCCGGTGTAATAATGTGACATTTATGTAGCACTTAACAGCAAGGCCTAAAAACGCTTCACAATTATTACTCCCAGTCATTTTAACAGACAATGAACACAATCCTATACTACAATGTAATGGCATCTAAAGACTGTAATCCATCCTCGAGTAAACTACATGTTTCATTTGTTATTATCTAGTGGTGGTAGGGAGCTGCGAATTGAGGGGACTAATTTTGATGCAGTACAAAACATAACTC
Organism: Nesometra sesokonis; assembly: GCA_025631205.1. Lineage (NCBI taxonomy): Eukaryota > Metazoa > Echinodermata > Crinoidea > Comatulida > Antedonidae > Nesometra > Nesometra sesokonis. Next base: position 8,741 of record JAOTQE010079057.1, read on the forward strand.
TGGTCATCGATGGTACATCTTACGAGGATGAGGTAAGTATTTCAGTAATAACAACAAGTTTACAACTTTGGCCCTCTATTGTCCAGAATTCTCGTAAGCGGACAACTCCCGTAAGAGGACACTTTTCCCAGACTCGAGGGTGTCCGCTTAGGGGAGTTTCAACTGTACAACAATTAACCACCCATGTGAAAAGGAACCCTCATTAATGAAATTTTGTGAAAAAAATGGAAATATTATGAATTTGTCAGATCCACCACTTGAACTTGTGAATTGATGATGCATACCTGGCTCAGTTAGTATTTGCCAGTTGCCTTACCCACTCGGCTATAGGACATTCTCAATTAGTAGCTGTCTAATTCCTAAATGGATAGCAGCCACTGAGTGGTTATTTTCTAAGTTGGTGCATGTTCAGTGTGTTCCCGGAGGCTGTTCAGCATCATTTACATCATTAATTAACTGAGCATGCACATTTGTTTTTTAACGCATGCTCAGTATTGGTTTTTTTTGCAATTTAATCTGATTTTCCAAATGTTTCTTGGTAGTTTTTTCCTCACTTTCCTTCCCTTCATAGTGTATGCTTCCACTACCTCTTGTTCCAGAGGTGCGGAGTGAAAAAATGTCAGCCATTGGACAAGAAAGAGTGTGGATGTGATGGAAATATTTAAAACTGGAGCATTAAATTAATACATGATCATGGGGATTCAAATGAAATGGTTGAAATATCATACACTGAAATGACGAGGTTTAGTGGTGTGCATTTGTACCTCCCATGTTACCTCTGGGTGAAGAAGCATCATGGATAAAATGTAACCCTAGAACATAAACATTTGACTATCATAACTTTCAAACTCACAGCCCCACAATTGTGGCAGAGCCAAGCTGAACGAGACATAAGTGGAAAAATTGAAAATTGAGTTATGTATTATGGAACTAAACATTGTTACCTTTAACATGGGAAAAAATCAGTTTCATACAACATTTCCTTGCAAAGTTATGAACAATCAAAATGCGAACATTTAGAATGTAAGTTTTGAGAAAACTTCATTTGGAAATTGCTTATCAGTATACTGTGATTAAGCGAGGTCATTTTAAATTGACCATTCCTTAAAATTGTTAATGTAGTTGAATGTTCAAACTCTATGTCTTTTAAATTAAAAAAAGTGACAATGTTTTTGCCTATTGTGGAAAACTAGCTTTGCAACATATGCCTCCTTTGACTTGGCTCTGCCCCACAATTAGGAGTTCTAATATGTGGCAGAGCCAAGCCAAAGACATAAGTCAGAAAATTGAAAATTGAGTTTTTTATGGATTACTAAACTACACATTATTACCTTTAACATGCAAAAAAAATTAGTTTCATACCATGTTTCCTTATGAAGTTAAAAACAATCTAAGTTCGACCCTTTAAAATGTAACTTTTGAGAAAACTGCATTTGAAAACTGTTTATCCGTAAACATTTACTAAACAAGGACATTTTAAATTGCATTTTTAAATCCTTTTTTAATTACATATCTGAAAATTGTTAAGATAGTATGAATGTTGAATGTATGAACTGTATATTTTTGAAATAAAATACAATTTGAAAAAAATTGACAATTTTTAAATTTCTGAAACTAGCATTTGCAACTTATGTCTCATTTGGCTTGGCTCTGCCACATATGCAACATTTGTGTTTTTTTTTAAGAATTGCATGGTGGAGCCAAATACAAACATATTGAGGTGTGATACACCATCATTACCAGAAGAGAAGTGTCCACAAAGTTGTGAAGACAGTCTGGCTGTAGAATTGGAAATCATCTTTGATGGATACACTTACAATCACACGGAGGCTGGTCATATGTTCATGTATACAATTGACCCAACATATTTCCCATTCACCAATCCTGCTTATCCTGATGCCAAGGATGGTACTTTAGTCCTGACATCCAAACAGCTAAAGTTAGAGGTAAATTTGTTTTTTTCATGACTAAGTTTAGGCAAGGATTTGTCTGCTGTGTACGCACATCTGGTTTCTCAGGTGACAGTGACGTTGGGGAGTGAGGGGGGGGGGGTTGGTTTACCATACACATTTCAATACTGTTGTACATAATATTGAACCGGTTAAATAATTAAATAATAATATACCTCACCCTAAAAATCTTGTGAACTGATTGGATAATGAGTTAGGCCATATTTTTTCCCTTATAGTACCCAATCGCCCTTATAGTAATAGGTTAATATACCTCACTCTAAAAATCTTGTAAACTGATTGGATAATGAGTTAGGCCATATTTTTTCCCTTATAGTACCCGATCGCCCTTATAGTAATAGGTTAAATAATTGAATAATAATATATATATTATATACCTCACTCTACAAATCTTGTAAACTGATTGGATATTGAGTTAGGCCACATGTTTTTCTCTTATAGTACCCTAATCGCCCTTATAGTATCTCAATCATCTTATAGTACCCTAACTGTCCGCTATGGTATGTTTTTGCTTCAAATTGCATTTTTTTGCATGTGGTTGATGCATTGCGCTTGTGCCTTAGACTCCAGCGATATAAATTGCCTTCCAGTGAATTTGTTTTGAATTTGCTCCCGGTTATAGAAACTACAAAGAAGTCAAAGATGGCCAAAAATATGAGGTTTGTACTTTTCAATGACTCAATTTGATAGACTGATGTGGCAAGAATGCAGAAAAAATTGTGAATATGCTGTTCAAATTTTAGGTCTAGTGTTTGCAATCCAAAGCCTAGGGTTGGCCTACCTAGGTTCATGATTGTAAGTCAATTTTCTCGGATTGCAAGTAAACTTTGATTGGTATATAAAAGTAATATGGACTGCTTTAGGGTTGGGTTATAGTTAAAATTATAGTCCCAAAGTGCTATGAAAACTTCTATAACCTCGGTGCGAGCACCTCGAGTTAGCAGTTTTCATAGCACCTGGGGCCTATAATTTCAACTATAACCCATCTAGCAGTCCATATAACATTAAAATTCTTATGTGACCTTGTCACTAGTGCCACACGAGTTTGATGATTGATGTCAAAAAAGAGAGTCTTGCTGCATGTGTGAAGGAATTCATATTTGTGAGGTATCGTGGCAAAATGAGTTATGTTGTATGCCAGGTTTTTTGAGATATTCAGAAAAAAGGTAGGAAGTCAAAATTTTATAAAAATGAGATTTTTGTTGTTTTGGGAAGTTTATTACTTAAATTTTATATAACTACAAACATCCTGTTTATGTTCAGTTACATGCAGTTTTTTGGACTATATTTTGTAATAGAAAAACAGGCAGGAAGCCAACAGTTATTTATCTTTACAGTCGATTCTCCAGAGTGTGTTTTTAGTTGTGTGCATTTCAAAACTATGGTTATAAAGAACCTAATTCTAAAACCAAATTAAAGCTTATATATACTTATATCTTCCTTTCAAATATAACAATAACTCAATTTTGACTTTTTGTACAAAAAAACTCATTTTGTGGTGACACCTCACATTTTATTATACTTGAGGTATCTGCGAGTTTACCATCTCACGACTGATTCATCTTTTCATAATAATAATAATAATAATTTTTATATAGCGCCTTACACAAAGCCTCAAGGCGCTGTGGACCAGATGTTATACATTCCTATGACTTTCTACGCCCCTAATGGTCCCACCATGTCCTGCCCGAAAAACCGGCGCTACATTATTCTGTCCACAGCAGGGGATGTATGGACCAGTACACCGGGGTAACCCCTACTCATCTAGAAAGATGTACTGGGTTCTTTATAGTGCACACAAGCCATTTGTGTACACTATGCCTATGGGTTATAGTCCTTATCCGAGAAGACTTGTTCCACCACCAGAACCATGGTGCGAGTGGGCCTCGAACACATGCTGTTGTTATTGCTTTGAGTCACGGTTCCCCTGCCTTAACCACTCAGCCATACAACTCGCACTTCATGAATTTATCTTTTAGGGGAAAGATCTAAACTGTGCTCTAGGTGAAACATATGGCGATGTCGAGGTTCATGTTGGCGGCAAAATATGTTCCATCGTGTCATTAAGAGATTCATTGATATGTACAACTTCCCAAGATCAATTCTCAGATGATTCTGTCACTGTAAGTTTATTAGACCTATTTTTTATTTAATTGTTCAACCTGAGAATACTATAGAACACCTTTTACACTGCCAAACGAAACACAAACCCGGGACGTTCCGGCAATGATTGCGGAATGAGTTTTTTTCTTTTACACCAGATCAGACATTGCGGGACGAATCCGCTTTACTATACTGGAGTCAGTTTACACTGCTAATGATCCGGTTTACGATTGTTTACAAATAACCTAAACAGCACCCCCCAAGATGTAGTTAAGGGATTTCCCCTTTGTCATCTGTTTTTATTTTCTGGTACTTTAAAATATAAACAAATCACTTCTAAAATTACCCATACCATATAATAAAATATTCTACATATTTATTACAAGAGTGATTTACAGATAAATTATATGTGTTGTTAAACCTACTGCCAATTAAATATATTACCCAACGAAAGAGGATGTTAAACCATTCCGGAACTTGGAATTGGCAACCATTTACACTGCTACTCCGGGTTCGTCACAGAAACGTCCCGGAAAGGATCGAAGCATTCCGCTTCGCTGTCCCGGGACGATTCACCCCGCGATCAAATTTTTACACCGTTTACACTACAAATTGGTCCCGCAATTGTACGTCCCGCAACACTCAATTGCGGGACGATCGTGCAATTGTGTTGGCAATGTAAAAGGGGTGTCGTAGTCTCAGGCTCAACTAAGTGCAACACTCAAGTCTCTAAAAATTGTATATACATTGAAACTTACATTTTGCGTACCATAATTTTACACTTCCTGGATTGGTAATCGAACAAAAGCCACCTAGGACAAAAGCGACCCAGACAAAACTACCTAACAATGGATTATACCATTTAAATACAGGGGTGCACAATGGACTTTTGTCTTGGCATTTTTGTACATAAGTATTATATGCTTAGTGTTTAATATATTTTAATCAATTTATTTCTTAAATATATTTATTTATTTTTTATTTATGTAAATTTTCTGCTAAATATCTGAAAACAGTTGTAAAGAAAATAAAATTTCATGTTATAAATATGTTTTGTTTTTTCATTTTAATAAAATAGAATGATTTTACAGACACACACACAAACAAAATGTAAAAAGAAACTTATCTGGAAGCTAGATAAGTATTATATGCTTAGTGTTTAATATATTTTAATCAATTTATTTCTTAAATATATTTATTTATGTATCAAAATTTTCTGCTAAATATCTGAAAACAGTTGTAAAGAAAATAAAATTTTAAAAATGTTATAAATATGTTTTGCCAAGACAAAAGCATCATTGTGAACCCCTGTATTGAAATGGTATAATCCATTGTTAGGTGATTTTTTCTGGATGGCTGTTGTCCTAGGTGGCTTTTGACCTACACTTTCCTGGATTTTACATATATGCATAAAATTGTTGATTATGTCATTTTATGGGAATTACAATCATGAAAATTGTTTCGACAAAATATAAATTTAGGAGAAAGGATTGTATTTATTTCCAAAACATTACTTTTTTCTAAACATTCAAATAACCAAACATGCAATAATAGATTTTGAATTCTTGAATTCAAGTAATTTAAAGCTTGTTTAAAACAAAGGGCTTGTATTATAAACACTGAATAATCTAAACTATAGGGCTAACTATGGGAGCTAAAAATAAACATGTTTTATTGTTTCGTATCCCAACAAAGTTGTCCTAGGGTGTAGTTGTCCATGGGATAGTTGTCCAGGGTAATTGGACATGACAACTACCCCCTAGGATGACTACCCTCTAGGACGACTACCCCCTAGATAACTACCCCCTGGACAATTACCCCCTAGGATGATTACCCTCTAGGACAACTACCCCCGGACAAACACCCCCTGGACAATTACCCCCTCAGGACGACTACCCTCTAGGACAACTACTTTCTAGGACAACTACCTTCTAGACTCACCAGCAGGTTAGGGTTAGGGTATTGTCCTAGTGGGGTAATTTTCTAGGGGTATTTGTCCTAGAGGGTAGTTGTCCTAGGAGGCTAGTTGTCCAGGGGTGGTTGCCCTAGGGGGTAGTTGTCGTAGTTTTCCTGTGGATATGGAAGACCTGGACCCGTACCATACATATATTGTAGGTTACACTGTACTTACTACAATAGAGGCACCCATAGAAAAATCAAATACAGTGCTGAGTGGAAAAAAAGTTTGGCACTAGCCCCAAAATATTTAGTTCTCCTGTGGAGAGTGGAGAATTGTTTACATATATTGATTACAAGTTATGCTCAAGGTCATGCCTAATTAGCTACACAATAACTCTGTATATACTGGACCATTTTTGCTCATTCAAAAAGTATAATGGTTTCTTTAGTATAAACCACATTAATGGGTAACACATTTATAAGAAAATGATTTTATTGATACACGAAATAATGCAGAGTTAAAGTGTGTTTTCCTGTCGATTGTTATTCCAAAAAACGGAGATTTGAAACGGCGATTTCGATCGTTAATTTTGAAAAATGACAATTTTACGACTATCGACAGAAAAACAGGCTTAACAAGTGCACTCAGGCTTTTATTTATTTAAAAAAAAATTTTTTATTAATTTAAAACAGGTCAGGGATGGTAACTACTTTGCAGAACTAGGTCAAGTGAACACTCCCAAAACAACGATCTGGATATGGGTTGGGGTCTGTTTTGGATGTGCCTTCATCATTGTTTTGGTAGTAGTGGTCTTTTTTAAGCAACGAGAGCGGAAAGCCCAAAAAGGCCATGAGAATTTATTAACAGAGTTGGACACTATGGTCGATGCTGTACAAACTCAAGCTGTTGATGGTAATTTACAATTTTTTTCTGTGATTTAAGGTGGATTCATATTAATGTAATGTAATATATATATAGCGCCTTACACCGTAGTCTCAAGGCGCTGTGAACCAGATGTTAACACATTCCTATGACTTTCTACGCCCCTTAAAGGGTCACGTCATATCCTGGCAGCTGCTACTCAGCGGCGATACTTCAGTCCACGACAGGGATTGTGTATGGACCAGTACACTGGGGTAACCCCCTACTCATCTCGAAAGATGTACTGGGTTCTTTATAGTGCACATGAGCC
>JAOTQE010079068.1:0-15905 GCA_025631205.1 Nesometra sesokonis
CAGTGCTGATGGCTTTGATTGGTCACATTCCAAAGAACAAGGTCAACCCAGGTCAAGCCAGGGTCAATCTGGGTGCTAGCTAGATTTCAAGCCAGGCTTAAGTCAATCCAGGTGAGGTCACACTACAAAAATCTCAGCCGGGATGAGTCAAGCCAGGCGTGAGGCTCTAGTGTGACCGTAGCCTAAATGTTTTATTCACTGTTATTACCTCCGCCAAGAAAGTTGGCAAGGTAATGTTAATGTTGTCATATTTACATAGCGCTTAACAATCGTCAATTGTCTCAAAGCACTTAAAAAATAGGATAAAAGAAAAATACAAGCTACAGTGAACGAAAAAGGTGTGTTTTCAAGAGAGTTTTGAATACTTCAACTGAAGGAGTCTCTCGGATAGAAGTGGGAAGATTGTTCCACAGTATAGGAGCTGCAACTGCAAAGGCCATGCCTCCGTATGTTTTCAGGCGACTAGTGAAATAAAGAGTACAGATGTACTAGTAGTCAACCTAAGAGATCTTATACAAACTACAGATCTACGTTTAATTAAATTGGAAATATAAGATGGTGATTGGTTGTTATGTTTTCAGTAGTGTTGATGGGCATGTTCATATGTGTGTTTGTCTGTTGAGATTCATTCAGCACTTACTAAAATCAATGAGAAATCTTCCATAACCACACCTCTGATATGGCGGTAATGTCATAATACAAGATACATTGTATCTTTGTTGACAATGTTTCTCCTATAAAAAAAATAAATAGGTTATTAAAAGGTTCAGACATCAAATTAAAGAAAGAATAATACATAATTTATTTGAAATTGGCTGCTATATAATAATTTGTTTTTTTTTATATTAAACATAATCTGCAGTCTTCAAAGCCCGCATAATGATGTTTCTCTGCAAGCTCTGTCTTCAGTAAAAACAAAAATAACTACAATAACCATGGTCACATACAAGAGAAGACCAAAGAAAATTCAAATTCAATTTTTAAAGTTAACATTTGCAATTTGAGATTTCAACAAATTTGTTTTCATTTCAAAGAACATTTCATCTTAAAATTATGCAGACAATAAACTTCATTTGAACTGACTCAAATTTACGGAAGTACAATTTACATTTACAATGTAATGTGCTTAGGCCAAAAAACAATTACTTGTTAAGTGTCAACCCATGAATACATTTTAGAGAAAAGAAGTTAACAATAACTCTGTTAACATGGTAGATAATGTTAGCAACAAGGCAGATATAGGTGTTTAACAGAATTAACCCTAAAAAATATATCAAGGGACACTACAAAGTATATGGTCAGAAATGCTCTAAAGACACAGAAAAATACAGCCATTATTTAGAATAAATCTTTAGATTAATTAATTAGAACTGACATCATAACAAGTAAATACTTATTGACCTTAAGGCATTAATAATGTCAGCAGACAGCATAATCATACACTACCTTACTAAAAAAGTTCTGTGGTACTAGGTAGTTCAGAGGGTGTAATTTGTCGTCAAAGGGATATTTTAATTGATCATCAAAATAGATTAATATTATCTTTAACCATTGAATCACAAACTTTATTTTGATTGTAAAATTTGTTATGATTGTCAAACAAAATAACAAATACCTAACGATAAATTTTAAATATGGTTGTAACCAACAAATAAGATAGGGTAGAACCCAAACTTTAATACATTTACTACATATCTTGAATTTAATGCCATTTTGACATTTTTTTTGTCCGCTCTCTGATGGACGAGGGTAAAATTTATGAGGACGCTTGTCAAAATAAATTCAGGTGGCTAGAAACTTAGGGAAGGATGATAATTCTTAGCAACTTTTCTTTATTTGGCCTATTACAGGAAGATAACCAGGTAGAATTCCAACGTTAAGTAGCCTGCGGCTGCTGTAAGTGACAGTACAAGTTGCCGGATGTAACTAATTAATTACCAAGAATGCAATGATATAGGAAGTCCTCACAAATTGATATAAACCAAATTATTAATTCCCTTTCCTCTTTCTTTTCCTTTATTTTAAATGGATTTATTAATGACACTCATGTCTGTGGGTTTAAGTGGGCATGTAATTTCTTTCCGTTTTATGGGTTCGCTAAAATAATGGATATATGGATATATTAATAACAAGCAAATTCATGGTTTTAACAGTAAATTTAATTCCTTATATTTAATTCCTTATATGCCTAATTAATAATTAAGCATGTAAATGGTTTCTAACAGTATATGTAATTCACAAGGTCAACAAACTCTACAAAACCTGTTGTATAAATGTTTCATGTCAAAAGAAATCAATTATTTTTTTATTTTAATCCTTTTATTTTGATGGTAATATGGTTTCACTTTTTTTTTTGTTACAATTAATATGGATATAAATTGATATTTACAATTTGTATTAAATAGTAGAACATGCAATGATTCTTTAACTAATAACACAAACTTGTTTTACCACTTGTAAAACAGCAACAAATAAAATCTTAAGAAGTTTGAAACAAATGTCTCATGTATAAAATTTTTAAATTACAACAACTTTTGTCAAATTGTTTGTTCTCCAATATTTTTAGGAAAAACAAACCAATTTCAACTCTCGTATTTTCTTGATAGAAGCAAGTTAATTTACTATTTTTAGGTACCATTGAGAGTGGCAATTAGTTGAGATGGCAATGCTAGTGATAGTCTCTGTACTGTCTGCTGAACCAAGGAAACTCACTCATCCCGTAATTGAATAATTGTTTCTTTCACACAACAAATAATTGTTTCTTTCTCACAACTCATCCCTGGTTCAATCAAATACATCACCTTGTGTTTTAGCTGGAGAGTCAAAATTCAAGATAACAGTGCATCATCCTTTGGATGAGACATTAAGCCAATGGTCCCATGTACAACATGGTTCATGTGCAGGAATGCAGTACAATTTTTGGAAAAGTAGGGGATTATCTCCGAGCGTATTGTCCAAATCACCACCAGAAGGATCCCACCGAAAATAAATCCACTTCGGACTTTCATGTGTTATCCTCAGTGTCTCCCAACAGCAAAGAATTCAAATCAAAAAGAACTTTGTAGGTCACACTTTTATCTTTACTTAGTAACATGTTAATTTCAAGTAAAGTAGATTTGTTTACCTTGGAAAAGTAGCCTACAATATGGCTTCCTTTGGTATTATTGGTGGTTAAGACATAGAACAGGAATGGTTCTACATCATAGTACAATGTCTTATGATCAAGAAAGAGTTTAGCAAGCAGACACAGATTCTGACAATATATTTTGCTGACGTTGCCATCAACCTCAAACACCGAAATATTTTCCTTTCTATAGATCTCATTGGCAGGCGGATGACGCCACAGACACTTTCCCTAAAATGAAGGATACAGCATAATAAATTAAATTTAACCAATGTGAAATAATGATACTCTTATTGATAAAGCAACACATAATTTAAATACGTAAAAATAAGAGCAAAAAGTAAATGTTCCTATTTTTTAAATCAGTGAGAAGTACCAAGAAAACTACATCAAGATTGCACATTAGAATTTTGTGAACCTAAATTTTATATTTTTTTTTTTATTATTTGTACAAATGCACTGTTATTTTTAGATCCGTGCAAAGTGGATATTAGAACCTCACTCATTTGTTGTTGTTGTTTTTGTTGTTGTTGTTGGTTGTGGTGTTGTTGCGACCTAACTTTAAAAGCGTCCAGCATAGTCAGTTTTGAACGGACGTGCTTGAAATTTTGTACACATAAATTAGACCCCATTTCCAACAAACGTTCATCACCCTTTTTTATAGTTACACCCCAGGGTGTCCCCGAGACCCACAAAACAAGCAACGCATATTATCGAGTACTGTAATGAAAAATATGGCTAGTATTAGCAAGCGCATGAGTAGCTCGGTTGGTTAAGACATTGTTTAACATGACCGTTCTACAAAAGCCAAGGACGTGGATTTGATTCCCACCACGGTAGCCTCTGGCTATTTGTTTTTTTTTTAACTTTTAAAATTTTGTTCAGATGAACATTCAAATTATTTAAAATCGTTTATCTTAATCTGCTCTTTCAAACATTTTTCCTGCAAAATCTACTAAAAAACTTAGGACGTGAAATCATGCGACCTCATCAAAGGCAATGAATAATAGAAGGTGGCTTTTACACCCGAAATCGTAGTGGAAGCACGGACCTGGTGAGCGGTAGCTCTTGTTATAACAAAAAGTTATGTTTTTTTTTTTCCCGTAAGTTAGCCAAGAATTCAATAAATGTTATTTTGATATTAACAAAACCAAATTAGTTTTCACCTTTTCAACTAAATGTTTCCGTTTCCCCTCATAAAAATCATAAATCATCAAAACTAGGTAATTAGTTAACTATTGTCTAGTCATTATTTTAACGCATTGTGATTAAAGGTCCATTCCTTCCAAAAATCTGTGTTGTCAACAAAAAAATAAAATATTACAGATGTTACTATTTTGTATTCAAATTTATAAACCTCTCAATCCATAACCCTTCCCGCCGTCTTAGATCTGCAAACAAAAATCTTTTAATTATCCCTAAATTTAAATTAAAAACATATGGACGGCGAACTTTCACTTTCTCGGCTTCATCTTTGTAGAATGCGATACCTATATCCGTTCGAAACTCCCCCCACATTCCTTCAAAACAAACCTGAAAACTTATTTGTTTCAATCCATATAACTACTCTCTTCTGTCATCCTTTTTCTATTGTAGTTGCTCTGGCTATACAATCTGCGCCTTTGATCTTTAATTTTGGAATTGGCGCATTATTATTATTGTGATTGTTATTGTTATTGTTATTGTTATTATTATTATGATTATTATGATTATTATTATTATTATTATATAGCACTGATCTGCCATGTTCATGTCATTATATTACTTTAAAGCATTCAAAATGCAAAATAAGTATAGAATTTTATTTTTTTGGTGGATACTAACAAATAAAGTGGATAAACCTGGAAGGTTTTGATAATTATTAGCTTTTTTTAACTCGAGAATAAAATTAAGAAAGTATACAGGTAACTAAACATGTTTATTATTTTAGAAATAATAAACGGGAGAATTTAATTTTACGAATATGAATATGATATGTTCTATTCATCAATAATTCAATGCAATACAAAAATATACATACATGCAAAGGAGAGTGATAAAAAGGAGTCACAAGAAAAAAATGTGGGTTGGTGACTTAACTACAGTACCCATAATTATTTACACTATTACTTATAACTTTATATACATTATCATAACCATTTAAATTATCAGTAAAAATATAATAGGCCTATATATTTTATATGATGAACAACATGGCAAGGCTGTGGTAAAACAGTGCATAATTAAAAATTAATATATTATAAGTAAAATTGTTTAAGTTTACGTTTCAAACTGAGAACTGTACTGGATCTTTTAATTTCATTGTTGAGTGAATTCCAAAGCTGTGGTCCAATACAAATAGCCTATAGTCTTGAACAAGTTAGATGTCTCTTTATTGGATTAATAGATCTTTGCATTTTGTATTGTAGTGAGAAGATATTCATATTCAAAAAACTTAAAAGAATTTTAGTGGATTTTAAAGGAAAGTCCCTTTAAGTGATAACTCTTAACTACAGAAGCTTACCTTATGCCGTTGAAGGATATTGCGACTCTTCATGTACTTAAGGCAAAACTCACACAGATACAGTTTAGGTAACCTGAAAGAAAAAGGGGAAAACCCTTTATAGGATGAATTAGTATCTCCCTAGTTTCATAACTTGTTTTAAGGCATGAATAAAAAATCATACATCAAGGAAATATTACATTAAATTTTTAATACAATATATTAAGGAATTAAATAAAACATTCAGGAAATAATTAATATACTGGGGAATCCAAAATTTTACCGTTTTTAATTTGGAAAAAATCTTTTTTTAGAATATGAAATTATAATTATTATTATTGCAACTCAAATGAAATGGTTCCGCATGTACAGAAACTGACTCTTAGAAGCACACAATGAGTCAATCAGTCAATTTCTTTTTATTTGTATGTTAATGTATTTTAAATAACTTGACCTTTTATATTTTTATAGCCACACTTTATGATAGCAATGTATTTCTTACTGTAATTTTTGAGATATTTTTAGCTATTTAGGCAAAGGCTAAAACTTCACAAAATACTGTAATTTAAAATATACCAGACTCCAATTTTTTTTTTTAATTTAGGGTCCGTTGGGCCAAAGCAAAAAATATTTGGTTTATGGCCTTATTTTTGGCAGAAATAAGTTTATAAATTGAAGGGTCAATAATGAAATGAGAAGTTTGTAAATGAGACAATTGAAAATGAGAAGTTAAGCTTAATCCAGACTATCAAACTCATTTGACAAAACACTTTGATCATACCCATATATGGTAATGATATTTCTATGTATGGTTTGACATCATCATGACCATATATAGACATCAAATTTTGGTCAAAAATTGAATAGTCTGGACTGAGCTTTACAGTCGACCTTCTCATTTACACACCACTTAGTCTGGAAGGTGTTTGTAAATTAGAAAGTTCATAAATGAGAATGTTCATGAAAATAGACAAAATAGGACCTACAAAACACTTGTTTGTGTTTATTTTGTGTACATGATTGTTAAAATGTGCCGTTTGAATTAATTAGCAGAAGAAAAATAACCTAACAAAAGAATTATTAACATTAAATTAATGTAAAATTACACAATCAGTCATCATTTCAATGACTGCATTGTCTGAAGTGTTTGTAAAATAGAAGGTTTGTAAATGAGAAGTTCATAAATGATAACAGTACAACAAAATGGATAACTGGTCATTACTTGTTGACCACATTTTCACCCAAAACAATTATTTAGGATTCACATAAATAGGAAAACTCCCCTATGTTTTCCAATAAATACCACTATACCACAATAGAGCAAGAAAGATTATTGTATAAATTTTAAATTTTGACAAACCAAGCAATTGTACTGGCTTTGACTGGCAGTTTCAACCACCTTTGAATAAGGTCTTCAAGTTCAAGTTCGATTTTATTTACACAATGTACATATTTATAATACAGTGATACAATATTAAGAATCTAAGTATTTATTGTGCCTGGAGAAACCAAATAAGCAAATAATAATGCTTTAGGGCAGGTTCCACCAGAAAAAAAAATTAAAGTTATCTAATGTTACAAAGAGGGGAAAACAAACATGACATTGACAGGACGCAAGCAAGACGTTACAGAAACGAGAGACGAGACACAAAGGGAAACGATAGGGGCGGGGATGGGGGCAGGATCTTATGTAATAGGTTTGTGTTAACAAATTAATAGGGTATTTATGATAAGAATGTTTTCTTGGGAGACTAAGTGTCTTCATAGTGATAACTATTGTTTAGCAATCCGCTCACTGGTAGGTGGCGCTCACCTAACAACAGACAACAACCGATGAGCGGATTGCATAAAAGCAGAGCCATCACTCTGAAGATGACATCTATTGAAGGTGGTTGAAACTGTCAGTCAGGGCAGTAAAATTGCTTGGCTTGCCAAAATTTAAAATTTATATTATATCTTCAAACCAGATGAATATTTTTAGTTAAGCAAGACTGATTATACTCACCTAGCATATTCTTGAGGATAAGGTGATGTATACCAAGTTGTAATCTCATATGGACCAAACTCTATTGATTGGGGTGAGCGAGTTGGCTGTTCCAAGGTCTGCCCATCACTCCCTCCAACATTCTGAAAAAAAACAATCAAATAGATTGTGATATTACTTAATGTAAAGGTAAAAGTAGTCCCATATTCAATACTGAACGTGGGGGAATGAGCTGTTAGGAGCTCATTGTACTAAGCCTCGGCATTGTGTGGTAGGGTGGCCAGTTCCTTTCCATGCCACCTATTAACCTCCCCTGGTATATTTCAACCAGGTACTCATACATAGCTGAGTGAACTGAGAGCCGTCCTCACCGGGAATTGAACCCAGTTTATCGGAATGACAGTCGAGTGCTTTAACCACTCGACTACCGTGATAAGATTTATGGTAACTAAATGGTACATTTTTTGGGGTGGGGAAGAGTCACTTATATCGGAGGAACAAAATATCTTATTTGATAAAACTCAAGTGGTAAAGCACAGATTTCTGTATTTTGTTAGTAACATACATGTTTTCAATTAGTGGGTGGACTTATAACAGAGTACCTCATTTTTCATGAAAATTACTCAGAAATTTGGGATGACCTCATACTCAATAGCTGGCTTATATCTACCAGAACCGTACTGTATTAGATTTATTTTTTTATAAATATAATTTTTTTATTATTATAAAAATGTTATAGAGTTATATTCTGTATTTTTATATATCAACCTCGAAGAGAAAGCGATAACAAAGTATTAAAAGTGAACTTTGAAAAAGAATTAAATAGAATTAGTGATCAACAGCTGAACAAATCAAACTAAACAACAAAGGAAATATAGTACAAATGCAAAAGATTATTATTAACATCAACACAGTTTGCCTCTTACAATTTTAGTAAATTAAAATACAGTAAGGGTCCATGTCAAAATAATCCACTTGCAGTTCGCGCAAGTTTTTTTTGTTTTACACATTATTTACTGATTACAACAAATCCAGGTTTCACCCGAACGGGTGCTAATTGCAGGCCGCCTGTGGATTTAACACTGAAACAGCCTGATATGCCAACCCTGCAGTTAACTATATATTTTTTTTTGTAGCGGGAAACCTTTTTTTTTTTATAAAAATCTGTTTTTAATCGCTTTACTAATATTTTACTTGATTTGAACATACAGTAGTTGAAGATGAGTAAGGAGTTGTTATTATTTATGGAGAGTATTGCAGTTTTTTTGTACTCATGTTAATTTCAATACACTAAAACCTATATTATTTGTTTTTGAGCATGGAGATCGTTAGAGACCATAGTGCATAAGGTTGCTACAGTAAAATTGTGGCGATCAGTGCCTTCTCTCGCTATTTGATATTAATTTACCATTTCATAACATTAAGTACAGTATAATAAAAACATTTACAATAGTGTAAAGTTAAGTTACTCAGATTCATAGAGCGGCTTTTGGAAAACAAATAGAATGATTGGAATATACATCGCCTATATCATTAGCTTTTTTGCTAGTCATTTGGTGATTTTAGAATTCAGAGTTTTGCGCGAACGGACATACCACCCGTGGATAAAAATCTGATTTTTATCCTGTTTTTTTTTTCCAATTTTCGCCCGAATGGGCACTAAGAGGCAAAGTAAATTTAACACATTTAAAGTTATTTAATTATACCAAGGTTTTTGTTTTTAAAACTTTTTCATTCGATCATATTGGCCATCATCCACAACAATAAAACTGTGATAAACTGTAGAATATTGCAGTTCTTTCTTTATGTTCATAAACAACACCATATTGATTATGTTATAACAAGGAGGTTCGTTTTAACTATTAAATTAAAAATTGCTCCACTATAAAACCTCCTTGCCCCATATCAGCACAGAAATTTTGCTAGAATATGCAGCTCCAAATTTACCTTTTTTAAAGAACTCTACGGTAAGATCCAGTAACTTTACTCTCATTAAATTTTATGACTAGTACAAACTCTAAATTCAAAATCCAAAAGTAAAAGTATAACTACGACAATTACAAACCTGCATCATTATATTCTGACTGTAGTAATAAAATGTTATGTATCTGTGTACACCTAATTGTACACTGATATGCCCAAATATATATACTATAAGTTTTTAATGTTTGTATCATAAAATCATCTTCAATATGGTTAAAAAATAATTTTCTCTTTTATTATGTACTTCTTTGAAATTGAAGGTTTGTCTTTGTGTATTTTTTTTTTAATCTTTCATGTACAACTATTATTATTATTTCATCCGCAGGAATTTCGGATTATCCGATAAAATATCATCCAATCAAATCAATTTTGAAATACAACTGCGCAAACTCAGTGTAGACCACAATGCATTGTGAGTCCACATACTTCTGGTCATTTTTTGGTGATTTTCCTTTTCCTCGCGTGGCACCCTGGTTGCACCACGGTGAAATCCACGTAAAAGCAAGATCAAAGTTGACCCATGTCAAAGGTAAAAATTATCACATTTAGGTCAATTATCGGATAATTATCGGAATATTATCGGGTAAATATCGGATAATTTTATTACGTCAGAATAGGTTAAACACCCGTTTCTGCAGCACTTATATCGGATTATTTTTATCGGGATAATTTATCGGATAATAATAATAATTGATATAGTTTTATTTTTCCAGAATTTGTACTTGTAAATTACACCATGGAGCTATAAAAAAATAGCTCCATGATTACACATATTATGGGATGGTTGAGTATGTTATACAAACGGTAGCAACAAGGTTGCAAAATAAATCAGAAGATCAAATTTAAACAACGAAAGTAGGAACCAGTTTGGATGTGGCGTAAAATATTTTTTGTTTTTATCATTGTAGGTTTGTCTTTATGTGTTTTTTTTTTAATCAACTCATTGCTCACCAGCTTTTGATTCCGCGGATATGCCCTATTAAACTTATATTTCAATAAGTCATATAAATGTTTATTTGGATGAATCAATAAAGCTTGCTGTACTTTCATTTAATAAAATTTTTAATACAAAGCATAAAATGAAAATATGTAATATAGGACATATACCCTAAAAGTGGGAGGCATAATTATTTTTAAATTTTTTAATATTAAAAAAAATTTTAGAGATCTTTTTTCTAGGAATGGCAGAGTAGGGTTAGCAAAAACACATTATAAATGCTCAGTAGTTAAACTAACAAATAAAACCACTTTATTTTATCAATTAATGCATTTAATTCATAATTTGTTTTATTACTTGACTTCTCTTATAGTGTAAAATCAGACCCTTAAAGCAAGTTTTCTTTGTTCTTTGTTTACACCTGGTCATCATGAAATAAGCAGATTATTACACAAGCAGTGTAAAAAGGCAAGCAATCTAATCCATAATGCCTTGAATACAAACTATAATAGACAAATGAAATTTAAAACTAAGCTACATGTGATTTCAATAGAACAGTTTAATATTCAATACTTTTAATATAAAAGGCTATACATACCAGCAGGTTTAGGTAACAACACAGTGTACTGTTGTAAATGATTGGAATTTAATGGATATGAGCGACTATTAAAATATAAAATATGGTGATAGAAAAATTTTACAATCAACCCAAAACTAGGTAAACTTGACTTTCTAAACAAAACTGTACTTTAAATTAAAAAAAAATATATTTGGCCAGTATTTATTTAACACTTCAACTTAAAAATTTTAATTTGAATGAAAAAATATATGTTATTCCAACCTCCGATTTGTGGATATTTTGGCAAAAAAATGCGAAATATCATTTGCTGCTCATATTTTTACTAAAATATTTTTATTATTTCATCCGTTTTACTTTTTATGGCTAACTTTCAAATTAAAATCAAATCTAGTATTCTAATAACCGTAATAACGTTACTAAATAAAACCTTCAACTTCAATCCATTAAGTGAACATTTGTAAAATATTTTAGGAATATAAATAACTCTCTCATTTGGGAATAGTCCCTATAACCTATTGTATTGTTACATCTATTAGTCATAGCTAACTGGTTGTTTGAACAGAGATTTATATAACCTACTACAGTTGAACCTCGACGTGCGGACACCTCCCATCCGTAAGCGGACACAGACAGTCTTAAATTTGGACTTTTTGTATGTAAATTCACAGACACTTTTAACTTAAAATTTGGACTTTTTGTATGTAAATTTACCTCCCATAAGTGGACATCCCTAAAACTTAAGTGATTTTTCTGTAAAACGTATACAAATTTCTAAACAAATTAGTCCTTATACTGTAATGGCTGGGAATCATATTACTGAACCGACCTTAAAAATGACAAAAAAAATAAAATACAGAATGCGATGTCTAGAAATTTGAGAAGCCATTTTTCCGAGAGAGCTGTGAAATGTGAGACAAAGGATGTATACATAATTTTACAACTTTGGCCCTCTATCGGCCAAAATTCTTGTAAGCAGACACCTCCCGTAAGCGAACACTTTTCCCGGACCCGAGGGTGTCTGCTTACGGAAGGTTCAACTGTATAGTACAATGATAATAATGGTACTCACTCCGGTTTAAGCCTACTAAGATTCACAGCTTAAGAGGAGCATAGCCTAAGCAAGGCAGCAGTATAAGGGACAAGGTGTTCTGATACAGACACGTAAACCATAATCTATTTTAAAACTGCCACCAGTGGCTTTTCCGATGGACAGTCATCCGTAATTTATTGGCCAATGCAGACCGATTTGCTAAATCTGATTGGTCAACATGTAACACAAGGTCAAATTCATTTAAGTGTATGGGGCGTAGCTCTATAGCTTACACTAATCTGGGGTTTACAGTAAGCAAAAGTTAGCAACTTGCGTTAACCACCGACTAGTTTGGACATAAATATCCATATGGCACATATGTTATGCTCCACTTAATCGTTGAGTCTGAACATACCCACAAAATACTAGTCAGTGTGATGATGTCGTATTCTAGAAAACCCACTAACCGTGAACAAATCACAGTTTTTGGATCGGCTTAGGTTTAAAAATGTGTAGAGTTCCTAAAATTGAAAAGATTGGTAGGTTTATACATGAGTCACGGCAGTAATACAATTATAATGTCCAAATCAAATCAATTACTAATAGCACATAAAAGAGAAAAACCAAAAAAATATCAGAACCAAACAATGTCACACAGTTATTTGTCACTACTTATAGCTGTTTGTCATTATTTCAAATGTCATAAATTTGTAACAAGTTAGAATCATTTGTTTTAAGTTGTAACCAAAGACATGTTAACTAAAATTGCAGTAAAAAAAAACCCCAAAAAACAACTTAACAGATACACACATCACTACACAGTTACTTCTCACTACTTATAAGTTGTTTGTCATCATCCCAAATGTCATTATTTCATCACAAGTCGCATCAGGTTGATACTTGTAAACGATGACATTGCATTTCACGATCCTCAACTCAGTCAATTCTAAAGCATTAAATCAATTTGGTAGTTATCCAATCATCTACTGGAATTTCTATATGCCTCTGGCTTTTAGTCGTCAACATGTTGTCAATTCTCCTTTTTTACGCAATCATTTGGTTAATTAAAACAACTATTAAACATGTATTGTATTCTTAATCAAAACCCCAATTAGTTATTTTTCTGGGAAAATTATGGTAATATTGTTATAAGAATTACCATTAGAAATTTAATTAATTTGAATAAATTAATTAAAATAAAATCTCCTTCAAAAAATGTATTGATTACTTTTGTGAAAGAAAATTTAATCACAAAACCAGTGTTCTCCCAATTGAAAAATTTATACTGGTAGATTTTTGAAAAAAAATATTTCTTGTCAAGCATGGCTTTTGTGTTGGTTTTGGCCCTATCCCAAATATCTACGTAACTATAGGCCTCTATGAGCATTCCTGTATTCTCTAGTACTAAATAGTGAAGGAGGGCAAAAAATATATGAGAATCAAAATGATATCATAATTATTTTTCAATAAACAAACTTTTTACTGGTAAATCCTAATTGTTACCAGTAAATTTTATGGCTAAAACCATACTTGGAAGAAGCTGAGAAGTTTTACTATTTTTTTTTATTTATCCTTATCTAGAAAAAAATAAAAATTAAATCTATAGGGTTTAAGTAACATTCAACATTATCATTTTTGTTTAATTAACGGTGATTGAGTGATAATTAGAATACAAATTCTGGTATAAGAACAGCACACATTAATTATGTGTGTACTTTTTGCTAATGTAAGAAAGTATAATGCATACTCCAAGCAATGAGATACATGCCATCGTGACAAGATTCAATATTTTGACATAAATTATATAATCATCAGGAATGATGAATAAATTGTACTAATACAACCTTAGTTAAAGAGTTCTCTGTTACCTGTATTATTAGGCATACCACAGGAGTCAATCCTGGGCCCTTTGCTTTTTAATTTATTTATAAATGATCTTCCGTTACATTTCAAATATTCAAATTCACTTTTATTTGCTGATGACGTAAAATTATTGAAAGTTATTTCGTCACCACTTGATGCCGTTCATCTTCAAGAAGATGCTTCTCGTCTTGCTGATTGGGCGAGTACATTGGATCTTCAACTAAATGTGAGAATATGAAAATTTATGTCTATTACCCTTAAGAAAAAGCCAATTTTGTTCCGCTATAATTTAAATATGTATGATCTTGAGCTAGTTTCTGTTCATAAAGATCTAGGTGTATTTATCAATAGTAAGTTGAATGTTGTTTTCATGTTAAATATGTTGTGCCAAATGCTAGTAGAATGCTGGGCCTGATTTGGAGGAATTGTAGGTTCATCAATGACAGACATGCTTTGGTATGTTTGTACAAAACAATTGTTCGTCCACATCTAGAGTATTGTTCTGTCATTGTAAACTCGATTTCTCCAAGTCAGGCCCATCATATTGACAGAATCCAGATTTGTATCATTTTTAACTAAGACGTGTCCCAATTACACTCTTAATTTAGATTCATTATGCAAGCATTAGACATATTTTTGATATGGTATTTCTTTATAAATGTATTAACTCTATATTTGACTGTGACTTGATATCTTTGTTCAAATTAAACATTCCTGGTCGTACTCGTTCAAGGAACTATTTTTTTTTGTACCTTTTGGATGAGTAGACGTTACAAAGAGAGGTTTATTTCAAAGATTACCTGTTAGTTTAATACCTTAAATGTTGACAATATAGATATATTTTATGATAGTTTACTTATGTTTAAATCCAAAATTTGTAAATCAGTTTAATGTGAAAATATTTTTATTGTTTTGTTTGCTCTGAGCCTGTTAGTGGAGGTTTTTATCTCTGTTGGCTATGAAGTGAATAAATAAAAATAAAAAATTTCTACATAATTCATATCACATGTATGAATGCAACATTCCTAATGATGACATAATTTATGTCAAAATATTGAATCCAGTCAGGATTGCATTCCATTCCATTGCTTGGAGTATGCATTATACTTTCTTTTCTTGAAGTTGATTAGTGAAAATTTCAGATTTTGCTAATGTAGTAATGAAGAAATCTGAAGTCATGATCTCTTTATGATCAAATTTATAATTAATCAATATTGCTCAATTTACCAAGCAATTTGATTTGAATTAAGCAACCTTACAACATTGAAACCAAAGATCAAGTTCAAACTATTGTTGAAACAGAGCCAGCATGTCAAAGCCAAGAGATCTAAACAAAATAAGTTAGCTAGTGATGTATGTTGTTGAGCATAATGGTATGACTCATAGACATGTCAAAGCCATAAATTGTACTAATACAACCTTAGTTAAAGAGGCATTTGTACATAATTCATATCACACGTATGAATGTAACATTTAATACACAGTCCCTGAGTATATTATATCACACAGAACATTAAGTAAGAAAGTATAATACATACTCAAAGCAATGAAATACACACCATCGTGACAGGATTCAATATTTCAACATAAGTTATATCATCATCAGGAATGAACTTACAGAAACAGAATTTCAATTGACACCTGGGAAAACATATTTTGTAAATGTTGTTTACCCAAACAACTTCAACTTGTACACCTCCACTTGCCCAGAATATCTTGCTAAACAAACCTAGGGTACCTACGTAGGAATGGTAGGTGTCAATCAGGTGCAGGTGTTTTTTTTAAAGTTTTTTTTTTCAGCACCAAAACAAGTCAGTTTTTACCTATTTAATTTTGGTTGATTTCTAAATGTATTCTAGTCTACTCTAGTTTAAGTAGGTATGTAAACATTTTTAAAGATTACTGTAAGAATATTCTTGTAT
>JAOTQE010079079.1:0-15903 GCA_025631205.1 Nesometra sesokonis
TTAATTACATTTATGTGGTATCAAATGGAACATATTAACTACCATAGTAAATAATCTATATAACGGTAGGTTATAATATTGCCAATTCCAGTAATTATTTAAAATGAATATAAATTATTGAATTATGGAAAGCTTTATTGAATTTATTAATTAAATGCTTACGATTGTTATGTTTTATGACGTGTTTTTCTTTTTTTAACTATTCCATGGCAAAACAACTTACGGTATCTTCAGTTACGTTATTTTGCCACGGATATGCTACAAAAGTCTGTCAGATACGTTGTTTTACCACGGAATCTGCAAGATACGTTGTTTTGACGTGCTGCTATCTCAGAAACGACTCAAGTTCAGGATTCGAAATTGTCACACACTGTTCAGCAAGATAAGTTATTTTCACTAATGCAAAAATCTCAAAATCGATTAAAAAATCAAGTTACGTTGTTTTGCCACGGAACGGCCGCCCCCCCCCACCACACGCGCACACAATATTTTATGTCCTTTAATGTTTTAAATAACCTGTCTGCATATTCAACTACTCTTTATCCGGTCATGTAGTTTTTAACACATTTTCCACCTCTTCTACCATCATAGGCGTAAGTTAAGAGTGGGCGATGGCCTATGTAAGTTTATCATTATACAAAAACCGGTCAATTATTATGATGACAACTACGTTAGCATAAGTAACATATCGCAATCAATAATTAATCCTCTTACGTCCAAAAAATAGGTGGCGCTATTTATTGTCAAATTATGGTGATTTTATGCCTGAACGATTTTGTAATCTTATGGTTTGAATATGGTTTTTGCAATGAAATACTTTAAACCGTATTAATCTACCACAAAATTTACCAATAACCTGAATGCTCACAATGTATTTATTAGTGCTTTGTGTCTAACTACCAATGTAACTTTAAATTAAAAATAATATTTTATATTTTATTAAAATACACCGTAAGCTTAGAGATAAAATTCACCAATGCTTATTTGCATAGGCTAGTGACGATCGGTTCACCGCATTTCCCGTTACTACTAGCAACAAAGGGCGCCTCATATTGTTGTGATGTAGCAGGTTAGTGCACTGTAATGAGCTACATCTTTACGTAATAAGGCATCGATTAATTTAACCTCTCGGCATTCGAATGTATTTAGAGACACTAGTTTTTACTGTTAATTAAAGCATTTTTTTAAGAAAATAATTTTAAAAAGAAAGAACAGTGATAACTGAATTAGAAGAACATGAAGGACACTTTAAAACTAATACAAACCATTGTAATATGGGTGTCATATGATCTTTAATTTTTTTCCAAACAATCGGTAAATTATAAAAAAAAACCATATTTTCGAGATTGTGGGTTGATCGGATTTGGGAAACACAATTTTTAGGGCTAATGTATCAATAACAAAACATTTAAGTAAAAGGAGATAATAATGAAACTGCAGCTTGTACATTTTCAACGTTTATTTTATTGATACTAAACATGTGGATATAAAGTTTAATACATCAGTATATAATTGAGTCAGATCCAAAATAATACGTGGTTTAACCCGCTCGCTAGTCGTGTAGTATTTTATTTACAAAGTTATAAATCTTAGGCAGTGCAATGTAGGTCCCTATTGCTTCTGAGACCAATATTGAATCATCATAGACTAGACATATTGTACAGAGTGGCATATGATGCATACACGGCACATCTTGCCTCGGTCTCAACCAACTTGTTAGCGATTAACATATGGGCCGGTGGGTCCCTAAAGAGCGAAGGCTTTCCTCCAGGATTCGTCTGGTCATCATTTTCAGTTCTCGGTTATGGAACATCTTGCGTCGGTCTCATACCATCTTGTTAGGCTATAAAGGAGGTTTCGCAAATGTACGAAATACAATAAAGAAAACAGATAGGCCTACGTTATAGGCCTATTTTGATGTTTTAAAGTGGTTAAATGTGTTGAAAATTGTATCAAATTTTCCACCTACGGATCGTTGAAGATCGTCCTAAAATTCTGACTAAGTGTGATAGATATTCAACAGGCGCGGATCCAAGGGGGCGCAGAGGGGCGCGTCCCCCTATTTTCGCCAAATCGTAGTTGCGCCCCCCCCCCCCTTATTTTAGGTGCGCCGGGTCTAAAATAAACAAGAAGAAGGTGAAGGACGAAAAAAACGGGGCTTCAGGGCACCAAAATTGGGGGTAACAACCTTTTTTTTCCCTTTTTTTTTTGCTCATCAGGAAATATGCGGCAACCACGCCCACCCAGATCGGAAAATTGTGCCCCCTCTTTCGGCGGTTCCTGGATCCGCGCCTGTTCAAGGTGTTCTATTCAAACGCTACAAGAATTTATGACGTTTTCGTTTTTCATAAAGTTGCTTAACTTCACTATTACTCGATGGGCCAATGTATCCCTAAAGTGCGAATGTTTTCCCCAACCGTCGTCTGGTCATCTTTTTAATCACCTATTTCTTAATGATTAAGTAACGTATAAGCCGAATGGTCCCTGAAGTGCGAAGTCATAGGCCTATTTAACCTCTCTGATCACCCTGAGACCTAGCCATACCCTTCCGGGCCTATAGGCCTATCCCTTGTGAGTGACCTGCATTCAATGTGAAATATAGTTACCTGTCATAGAAGAGGATAAAACGTCAGTTTAAATTTTAAATGCCCGATTTTAAAACAAATATTTATTTAAACTATACTCAATAACGACTTAACATAGATAGGCCTAATTATTTACACATTATATTTCTTTATACTCGATACTTACTCATTGTTGAATATATTATAATTCCTACAACGGGACATTGCTGGGAACTAAAATATCCCTTAATAGACCGTACCGTATATCGTGGTGTATAAAAAAACTTCTCCTTTACGTAAAAATTGTTTCTTTATCAGGGGAGGATCTAGAGGGGATTAAACAGACTTAACCCCCTAAAATTAACATACAAACACATTGAATTTGATTTGAATGAAATTGTATTTAAAATACAACATAAAGACCAATAAATAGAGACTTCAATATGCAAATAAAGGCATTTTAGTCCAAATAAACCTGTTTTTCTAGTTAGAACGGTATCGTGTACATGCCACCTACGGCACATGGCACATCATGTCATCTATCGACTCCCTCTCCTACACACACATTAACTCAAATTTATCCGTCCTTGATTACCTACGAATGGGTAATGTCCTGAATGATAGGAGGTTTAACATTACATATTTATAATAATCATCCCTTATGTGTGATTAAAGGTAAAACATACTTTGTTCTTTTGTTTTTTAAATAACAATTAAATTGTATTATGGGATACTATAAATATAAAAGTAACAATTGTATTTTTGTTTCGAACTTAATCATACTATTACTTACGGAACCATGTTTAATTAAATACGTTTACATGAATTTTATATTTTAAAATTAATACTATTTATGTCACAGCCTGGCGTTAATACAGCACAAGCTAATTATCAAGGCGTTTCCATATAAACCGTAATGGTTAGATACAATCAATTGACTAAACCGCTAATGCCCCTATATTCTTTCAAGGTCAAGAAAAATGATAATGATATAAGAAGTAAAAGTTTAAGTTGCGTGATGCATGATACACAGGATGTATTGGTTTTTAAATAAAAGTATACAAATTACGCGGCTTTTCTTAAAAATAATGTATAATGGTACAGTAGTAATCTATAAAGCCATTGAACGCTACGACACTTGTTTAACTAAATATGGTCATTTTTGTCGGCGAACCAACCACCAATACTTAATTAATTTGTTTCTTCTGCCAATTTTTTGACAAGAACATTCATTTACTGACGATAATATCAATGATGTCATGAAGAGACACAAACTGTTACGCGCGCGTAAAAAACGGCGCATATGGTAAAAATGCGCACGCTACTATTTGTTAATCACTACACGCTAGGCGCAGTTTGCGTCTCTTAACGCGCCTATGTGTACACACATTACAATGTGCGCCTCTTCGTTGTTCCACTGGCAAATTACCTGAATCATAGCTGTCAGTCATAATTATTGTACATATAAATCGTGGAATTACATTTCACAAAGCTTGCCTGTCCTACTTGCTATACCGTCTAACCGCTATTAATCCATTGCGGTTAAACGTTGTAACACTCGATTACATGTGCTACGCATCCGTGTTCGTGTAAACGGACTCCTACCTGTAAAAACACTTATGGCTTACACTTTCCCCAGAATATCATATTTCAGAACTACTTAAGAACACGTAGTTTATTATATTTCAAAGAAGTAAATTTATTGTCAGAGTAATGAGTAACGAAATAAAGTCTAACATGGGCGGTTGTTGCATACATCGGTCGTTTTCGGACGAGGTGATGACAAGAGGCACTGCTTCGTTTTCATGATTCTCGTTTTTCCATTCACCGTCCGGACGCATTTGACCACCCTCTTCTTCTCGCCTTCACCACATGTCTTAGAACATTCGCTCCATTCAGAGACGTCCCACAAGTATCTAAACAAAAAAAGAGACATTTTAAAAATACAAATCCACCAGTTTACCGTTGTTATTAATTATACTGAAAAGCCAGAAAGTCATCAATAAATCATTTTCCCCCTTCCTTTTTCTCTATTCAGTTCATTTATTTCCAATGCAATGTACCATTATACAAAGGGGAGGCTAAAATAAGCTGACCGAAAATCGGTCAACTTTAGCCCCCTTTATATAATTACAATAATTAAGTATAATTTACATGACAAAGCAAATAAATAAATAAATTGAACAGAAAAATAAAAATTAAAAGTACATGGGACTCGTATTGATAACTATTCACATAACACTTAGTTTTAAGAGTGGGAAACTATAATAGGCAAATATAAGGTAATATCATATTTAAGTGAATAATACAGGCGATATTTATTTTTACACAGGATAAGTTGTTTTGCCCAACCCTGGCGAGTAAATGTATCGAATACTCAGCACAATTGGAAAACTCACAAAAAAAAAACATAGGGAAAAACAAATTATATTTACATAAACAAATATCAATTATGTAAATAATGAAGTGAAAAGTTATCATTATTCGGGGGTACAAATTGGGAATAGGTAAGGATGCAGATACAAAAATGGCTGAGGTTGAAGTAATGATATAGTGAGGGTGTTGACCACGGCCAGCTCTTGGAAAATTATGAGCAATGACCAGTTCAAGGAATTAATTAGTATGGTACATTGTGAGGAGACGATTCAGCGTGGTCTAAAACACAAACCAACTGTACAGATCAAGAAGCTCGACAGGGCAAAGAAAGAGGCCCAACCATTGGAGAAGCCAGAGGTTTGGTTGTGAAGACGCATTTTCGAAACAGAAATGGTAGGCAGTATGGTTGCTGTCTAAAAAAAGCAAAATATTTAACAAAGTGGAAGTCACTGGCCACAATCTAGACGAATCCACATCACTGAAACACCAGTGAAAAATGACAGACCAGGTATTGATGCCACTCAAACTTGTTATGATAATAGAATACTAACCAACCTTTCCAAAAATTGCTATACTTACTCTCAGTCGGCCGCTTTACCTCTAATAGGCTATTTCCTAAGTTCTACTAGGAATACAATATTGGTTTTAGAAATTATTGTGTAACATGATTAGAAACTTACGTTTTACATGGATGTTCTGCGCAAGATCTTGTCGATACCGGAGCTTCAGTTGTACACTTTCGTTCGTTTACAACTTTCATGTCGGCTAGTCGTGTACATCTGTAGATTTCCGTTTGAAATCCTGAAAGTAGATCATAATTGAATGTAAGATATAAGCTAGTAAAACCTACATGGCAGTAACATCTCGATATTCAGTAGTTAATTATTAATTAATTAAAATATAATTATTCTGAGAATTATTCGTTAATGATATTGATGATTTGATACTACGATATTACTCTGTTAATTAAGTGATACCTTAGTACACGAAATTGTCTGGAGAAAATATATAGGCATGGTCTAAAGCCAGACACTCACCGCGTCGTGCGACAGTCGCACGACTAAACCGTCGCTCCCTGTGTGTGTGGTTGCCCGGCGCGATGACATTCTTCTACTATTTAGGTGGAGGGGGGGGGGGGGCGCAACCGGCGTTTTATTAGGTGCGCCGGGTCAAAAAGTTACCTAGGGCACCAAATTGGGGATTTTTTTTGGCCTTCAGGATAAAGTTGGCTACCACGCCCACCCGGAGTGGAAAAGTGCGCCCCTTTCGGTGGATCCTGGATCTGCCCCTGATTGCCCTGTTGAATCACTAAAAAACCGTCGGCCGACGAGTAGAAGACTGTCATCGTATCTGGCACCACGCGCAGAAGAAGAGACGGTTAATCGTGCGACCGTATCGTACGACCGTCGCACGACGATGAATACTAATGAGTCAAAGAAAGGCATATGCAGTGTTCAATAAACGACTTGATGTTATACACTGTGTATCTCATAACGAATATAATCCCATAAATCAATTGGTTGATAAATTTATCCGATAAGATTCGAACCTGTGAACCTCGCAGTCCTGGAATACGGTATAGGCCTAATTGCAAATAGAATGTTTTAAAGGGCAGGTTTAAGCCAAAAAATGTCTTCCTTATAATATGTTTTAGTTTATTATAAAAAAATATATTCAGCCCTGTTTTTGAATTTTTACGATTCGTTTTACCTATCATAATTATTGGTGAAATAGACGAAAATTGCTAAGTTGGAGATAGTTCGAATTACAAGATAGAATCCCTATTCTTGTACAAACAGATTGTCTGAAAGAGAGGTATTTTAAATAAATTGTGAAAAATCAATGGTCATTCTAAAAATATATAGAAAAATACTTTTCTTGTGTGCTTTAACCAAAATTGTTCATTTTTTATGTTTTTATATAGTGTAAAGTAGCCATTTTTATTTGATAATAAAAATTACACATCTTTGCTATTTTGTGTGTAAAAGAATAGGGATAAAATTTAGCGTTTATTTTTATATATATTTTTTAATTCATGAGACTCAAGTGGAAAAAATCCTAAAAATTCCCAAATAGGGCTAAATATACTTGATAACTAAAACCTATAATGAAAAGTAATTTTTGGGTGAACCTGCCCTTTAAACATCACTTAAAATGATATCACTAGAGCTACGACAGACAAAAAACGTGAACAATAACCAAAACATTAAAATGTTTAGTACTTTATAAAACAGGCTATAATAAAAACGTACGGCAACAGCTTTAATCATAAACCCTTTAGCCTTTTTACTTTTCCGTTAAAAGTTTTTACATACCTCCACCGCAGGTGGCGCTACACTCACTAATACCATTCTTCACCCAGTCGTACATTATGACTTTCTTCACTTTCACAAACGATACCCGTCGTGCACTCAGCGATTTGATTTCAATCTTCTGCTTTTCTTTATTCTCTGTGAAATACGTACACGTGATCGACGGCGTTTTGGACTCCCGTTTGTTTTTGTATATCTAAATAAAAATAAAAGATCATTTAAAGTAAACAAATACTGTAAATAACGATAACTTTTCAGATAGGCCTATTCATTTTCAATTGATCCTCTACTTCATTTTCTTCTGACATGTTCTTTAAAGATGTATTGTCACTCAAAATGGCCAAAAAGTCATAATTATTAATTTTGAAATTAACTTGCTCATAATAAAGTAACATCAAAGTTATGAACTTGAGAAGAGAAATTACTGTATCTAAAAATTGTTTAATAAGATTTTTACACTAAAAAATGACCTAAATTTAAGAGGCTTCCAGCCTTTTTATGGATTTTTAATAATTTTAAGCATTAGAATATTGCAAAGTAGAGGTAAATATATTTTTAATATTCTAATTTTTGGCGGAATGATCATAATTTATATATTTCTTCAAAATAAGCAAGTTATTTTCAAAATCAATTTTTTGTCATTTTTCAAGTGACAATGCATCTTTAAACTGCATAAAAAGTACCTTTCGATTATCTAAAATATTATTATAGTTTTTGAACAATTTAATTATCACAAAAAGGTAAAAAAAATATAAAACTTTAATTATCATGATTATACTTATTTACCATGGCTAATCACGTTTTATGTATCGACCAAAAAACTACTGGCTCGTGATATCCAACTTTAAAATATAAAGATAAACTGTTGACATAATATTAATATAATACACAATAAAACAAGAAAAAGATACGGACCTAAGGGCAACATGTACGGTATTCCGAAGAGAGAACACCTTGAAATTTAACAATTTAATTCTGCAAAACGCGCAGACCTACTAGGCCTATTCCAAATTATTAATATTTCAACTGCTATAAGAATTATTTCTAATTTACCTTTAGAGTCATTTTGTTCAATAGCGACCCAGGGGATGACGTTATTATCCTTAATCCTCCTTTCTTAAAGTCTAATGTAAACTTGATTCCAGCTGAAACGACTGACTTCTTCGATGTTATTTGCCAGGTTATACTTCGGGTATCGATCACATTCTCTCCCGTCTCAACGTTTCTCAATACTGAAGAAGAGATTTAACATAAAGAAAATTATTCTCTAATTTTGGCGATGTCAATTTACATTTGTTACCAGAGACGTAGCCATAGTTGAAAATCAGACGAGACGAGGCTGGTGGCTTGGGGAAAGTGGTCCCCGGTCTGGGGATGGGTGTGAGGAACGTTGAAAATTTCAGACGAGGCTACCGCATCATCTCATGCTGGCTACGACCCTCGTTACATCTAGATAGACTGACTGACTATAGGAAAACGACGTTAAACTTCTCTGTTGTTGTTGGCTCCCTAAACATTGCTTTAACTTCGAGTGCCATGTATTAATTATATCTACGGTTTTAAGTTTGTAAAATAATATTTAGGTAGATATAATACATCTAGACATGAATTAAATTTGAATTGAACTCTACTTAAAGTTAAGACAGGTAAAATTGTTGGTGTTTTTTTACGTATTGGTACGGTGGCTCCAAAGTGAAACCATAGATCCACACATGTGGTAATAGATCCTTCTTTTTCAATTGACACAATTTTACAATATTATTGACCAACTAATCGTATTGCTTACCGAGGCTGTGTTGGGTTTTTGTCTTCTCGACAACTTGAAGATGTCTTGCGCCCGCTGGGATATCGGCAATGACGTAAGCATCTGAAATGTAAACATAACAAGTATTTAGATAAAGCCAATCTAATGAATGTATCCTTGTTACTAATTTGTTGAGATTTTTTTTTAATTATTTGCTTTACATCTAGCTAAATAATACAAATTTTCAATAGATGTGTGATTTATCTCAAATTTTAAATGTATGTCTATTTGAAAATTACGTATAGAAAAAAATAAATTATGTTTGTTTATTGTTTGTGGAAATATCTTAATTAATTTAGATTTGTTTTAGATATCTAATTGCTAATTAGTTTTGCTAAATTTTAAATCATTCACTTGAATGCTGATTGATAAAGACAATAATAATAACTTCCTATTTGAATTTCAATAGTAAACATTGCCGTTAATGGCATGATTAATTATCGATTTTTTTTAAATCAAAATGCTTGAAGTATCAGTAGGCCTATCAATTTGTTGAGATAGCGATACTTTAAATGGTTATGTTAACGTATAATCTTTAGTATCATCACACTAGTCGTCATCCTTTTCGTCGCCGCCGCCAGCACCACAACGACCGCCGCCACTATTACCACCACCACCATCACCAAACCACACCACAATCAACACGGTCACCACCACCAACACCACCACCACCAAAATCATCACCACCACTCTCACTACCACCACAAACGCCAGAACAATCACTAACACCACTAATACCACCAACACCACCACCACCGCCGCCACCACTATCACTACCACCAGACGCTGCGGCTCATACAGACTATCTTAGACAACATTTTGGAGTATACATGAGCGACTCATAATTATTCGTAACTTTCTATTTTACAAATTTGGGGTTACTATAGAAAAGTGGGGGAGAGGACCATCAAAGTGTTGGGGAGGGGTTAGTAGGGATTATGTTCTTCCATCCCCCCTACATCTGCGCTGGTATCTATAATATATACTTACCCATTTTCATCTTTTTCTTGAATTTTTCTTTTGTTTTTGAACACGTTGAATTTGTCCCACGGCACACACCGCAATTATCAACCGTCGCATTGGATCCAAGGACATTGTCACAACCAAGGGGCTATAGGTTATAACATTAATAATAACAAAGCATGTTTTATTGTTTGTAGACAATAATGTTCATACAAATTCGTTACTAGTTTATTTTATTGTTGTGAAAATAAACATTTCAGAGAATTCAGATTGAAGACAGATTCATATGAAATTTTAAATAAGCTTGATAAAAAAGTTAGATAAAAAAGTTAGATAAAAACTCACACATTTTAAAACACGTGAATAACACCCCCCCCCCCCCCACTGCTACAGTTATAGACCGAGATAGCAGTGAAATCAATTCAAAGTCAAAGAATCACTGAAAATAAAACGAAAGAGTTCAAAATTGAATAAGCAAGTACAACACCTAGAGTTTCCATTTAAAAGCTACCTATATTTCTTAATTTATATATGATCATTAATATGCTACACAAATGATTAGGATTTTAGGTGAACATGTTTAAATTTAAAAATAGCCATGCTTATTAGCATGCTCCAGTGTACAGTGTTTTTTCTTTACACTGAATGTTCCGAATATGGATTAAGTTAAATGAAAAACATTTTACCATTCAATGAATCTTTTGTTATTTTTCTAACATGTGTTGTTTTCTTCGTTAATTTTATATCGTTTGATTCCATAGATCAATTTAATACACTTCTCATTGTAGATAAATCAGCTAGGCGAGACCTCAAACGAGATACTTTTTATAATTAATTTTAATAAGAAGTGGTTTTAAACCACCAAGTAGATATAGGCCTGCATTGTATATTTATATATAGAAACGTAAACAATGAGAAAATCTGCTGGGAGTGAAAAAAGTCGCCCAACCGGGACTCGAACCCGGGTCTTCTGCTTGATATACAGACACCTATACCACTCAGCCACTGGTACGTGCAAGTAAAATCAAGTTTTCAAATTCAAAAAGTATCCCACTGATGGAATTTTGTTTTTCGTCAATCCCCTTGCCTTCGTAGTATAGCTTACCGCCCTCTACAGCTTCTGTTGCCCACTCTTTGTTTGTTTCTGCCTCAAGGGCAGTGCAAAAAACAACTGACGATGATTTTCGAAAATTTGGGGTCCATAGGTTTGGGGCAACACAAGGATTTTGTTTAAGCCTAATGATGATGTTAATATGGCATATATTCTTACCGTGCATAATGCATGGACACATACTGATGACGGCTCATCGTAAGAGCATTGTGTACCATCAGGCACTGAATCAAGGGTAACAACTCTGTCGGTTAACGATGTCGTAGATACACAAGTTAATAAACACCTCTCAGATTCTATAAATACAAAGTAAACATTTTAAGAAAATTAACATCAGCCTCTGCTCTTATAAATGTTTTCAATAGTTTTTCAGGCTTACGAAAATCAGACTTGGTTACATATGGTAACTAGTAAAAGAAAACTAGTAATAATAAACATAATGATAAACATCGCCTTATTCAGGGTTGTCAATTCGTCCGCGATACTACGAAGATGTACAGCCTGATACGCGCGCGAAGTTGCGTAAAGAAACGCAAAAGTCGCGCGTGCTCTAATTAGCAAATATGAACGTCCAGTTTGTGTTTCTACGCGCACTTTTCTGTACCCGCCTGTGACAGTATGATTTTTTTTCGTGACGTCACTGAAGAATCATTTGTTATCATTTTAAAATGGAGATATTTTTCTTAACTATGAAGCAAGTAAAACAAAAGAAATTCTACGGTACCTTTGCCCGCCTCTACGGGTATCAATACTTTATTATGGTCCCTGCACAGTTCAGCACGGAGATCAGTCTTTTTGCCGGGACATTCCTGTAAATACAAAGTTAGAGAAGAGCATATCACAGTATATCATTTGTTTATACGTATCAAGGTGTATAGTTACGTAAAGTTAAAAGATTGGCTGGAAGTAGCATTGAAACACATTTACTCAAATAAAACTGAGGTACTTTTTTGTATCAATACAAATACTTTATTGTTGATTTTATGTTACAGTGTTGGAAACGTGTTGCACTATTTCTAGCACATTCATGTTTACATATTTCATTATTGTATATATCCATGAAACAAATAAATAAATTAGTTTGAAATAAAAAAAAATTACAAAGTATAGTATATTTTTTCCAAGTAAAAGTAAGGGTAATATCCTATGCAACTACAGTAGTAATTGTAATTTGTCTAATTGTTTCCATTCCGCTCAGGGGTTTTAGCAAGATCATGGCAACCAACTACTCTTGTTGAATTATGACACTATGAAGACTTTTGTGTTCCATTTTTAATGATTAAAATATAAAAATGATACCTTTTGGAACATTCTCTGTACTCGATTTCGTTAGTGTACAGGTTTCGGCCATATCTCATGTCTGTAATTCACCACTACAATAGCGCCCTCTTTTGATGAAAAAAAAAGTTGCTACTAGGAAGGCCACCAGAACCCTAGACTTCGGTTTAGTACGAACCATGCTATCCTAGATGAAGACTTCAAAATCATGAGCCTACACCCGGATAATTGGAAACGCCGCATCAGAGAAGCCATTAAAATACATCAAAATCAACCCAGTTTAAAGAAAGATCCTGGTTTGAATTTGCCAGCAGTTTACTCCAGTCCCATCAGAGCCCTTCCTCTAGTTTTCTTCATCAAAAGCGGGCGCCATTGTAGTGGTGAATCACAGCCATGAGATATGGCCGAGACCTGTGCACTAACGAAATCGAATGCAGAAAATTTGTTCCAATATGTATCCTTTTTTATTTGTTGAATAATGTTCTGGTTTCGTCAAACATGGTGCATTAATGTGTAATACCACGGATAATTTGTATTCCTTATCCGAGAAAACTTAAACTATTCCACCACCAGCATCATAATTCCATAAAAAAATCATAATACAGGTGTATAGGTCTAGCTTAACGGGAGGATCATAAATTATAATAGTGAGGTTTCGCAACTTCACAAAATACTAAAACAAAAACGGATACGTCATAAACTCTTGTAACTTTTGAAATGAGAACCTTGAATATCTATCGTAGCTGATTAAGACGATCACGAGCTATTAAATAGAAAATTGGATATATTTTTTTAATACATTTAGCATCATTGAAAAAATGTAAGTGTGACGTATCTTTTTTTCGTTATCTTAATGCATAAAGTTGCAAAAACTCTTTATATTTACTTTATATACTTTATATTCTAAAATTTTCGTGCATTTTCATCTTTTTCTTAAAAAAAAATCAAATTTAAATAGAACGTGTTTAGGTGTGATATCATGTAAAGACATAAAAATAGAGATAACATTTTGAGTTTATTTAATTTTCAGATGTGCGTCAGGTGTAGGCCTATCATGGTGTAGGCCTATCAATGTTTTTGTTAATATATTTGAATGGTGTTCATAGTTTAAAGTTCCTTGAACTTATAATGAACCCCATCCACACATATATTTTCAGTTCTATGCATATTTTAATATAGATCTATTGCAAAAGTTTTTTTTTTAGCTGGTTTAAGAATCATAATTTTCATTATTGCATTTATATAAATATTTTCTCGTAAACCATAACGTGGTATGTTGCCGTTGTGGAAACAAAGTTATTCCAATGATTGAACTGATTGTAACCTTGTTAAAATGTATTTTGTTAACATTTATGTGTGGAAAATTAAATAAACAAACAAACAAACAATAGGCATAATGATTACAATCCGTAGAAATCGAGATTTCCAATAAATAGACAGCGCCGAATTTGAGAAAAAGTGACTTCTGTAGGCATTTCATGTTAAAAGTGGGTAAATAATTGTTTTAGGGTAATTCAAGGGTGCTGAGTTTACCAACCCTGATTTTGGATTTTAGTCTCAAATTGTGCCAAAAAAATGAAAAAAAACCACTTTTATCCCCCAAAAACGGTTTTGTAGATATAATACATCTCTGGACATTTCAATTAAATAATACTTGTTGTCATTTGAAGGCTAATTAAATTGTGTATCTATTGATATATGACATATCTTATATTTTTTACATGTTTTATTGCTCAGTTCAAAGAATCCGCAACCAATGTACTGTGGTTGAATTAAAGCTTCTGCTTGAGTGATTGTGAGTTTCCTATCATATCGTTTATATGAATTGAATCAATACGGCACAGGGGCGGATTTAGTTGGGAAGGGGGAGCAGTCGGCGTGCTCCCTATTATCGCTAAAACGTAGTTGCGTTCCACTTATATTAGGGAAGTCGGGTCTAAAATTGAGGGCACAAATAAAAAGTAACTAATACTGTAGACAGGACATGTGTAACATTAAATGGATACACACAATTAAAACCGTAAACCACGCCCACTTGGGTTTTGGAACGGGATCCTGGATCCGCCCCTACCCCAAGCCTGTTCGTGGGTTTAGCGGCGTTTTTCAATATAAGACAGTGGTCCTTGTCATAATTGTTACAACCATCCTTCCTAACATACTTCTGGAGTTTGTTGGAGGTACCTAAACCCTACTGAAAAACTTTACCGCAAACCCGTATCGATAGGCCTATGCGTTGCTTGGTTTAACAGTTACACGTGCTATTCGCATTACTAACCTGTACGTTGCAAGTTTTGTGTTCTATTTTTTCTCCTTCACAATATTTCCCACCATTTTTAGGCCTAAAATAAAACACAATGAAATTGATAGTTCAGTAATACATATTGAATTTTATAATCGAAGGGAAATTTGAAGTAATGTGTCATTCCTAAAAACCCAAATGTTCTTTTATTTTAAATATAATTAGACCCTACATATAAATCATACATCTCCCGTTACATTAAACTGACGCAGGAGCACGTAGGCCTAGGAGAATTTTGAACTGGAGGTTCCGGATACCACATTTTTGGATCAGGCACTGAACTGAATTCCCCCAAACCACGTCAATGAAAATTATTTAATGCACTTTGAAGTTGGAATACGATACGCAATGAAATAACTCCATCGAGAGTTCTGATTCATTACACCATGCAATATCAATCATAATACTTATATGATATTTTTAAAAGTTAACTGGCCAGAAAAAGACATGATTTAGTACCGTAGGTAATTTAAATTATTGCTATGGAACGCCGATCACGCAAACATTCAACATGTTTATAAGGTACTTACTCCGGGTTTGTGCATTTCCGTTGTCGGCTGGATATGCCAACGCCACATGACAGAGAGCATTCACTGTACGCACCCCAGTCAGTCCATCCACCATTCACGACTTCTATCTTGGGCATCTTTGGCGTCTTAATGCACTTACCATTCTTGCAAACCTGGAGATATCAAGCAAATCATATAGGCCTATATTTAATTTCCAAACGAACAATAAATTAGAATAAAAACATAGGCCTAAGAGTTTTTATCTTGATTTTGTAGCCACACACATTTATCTACAAAAGATTGCCTTACGGCCCCATATTATAAGACATGTTTCTGTGGTTATAGACCAGTAGGCAATAATGCAAAGTATTCAGCCACTGGTATAAATGAAATGCTAGCAAAGTTCACTGATAATGGTGGTTGTTCCACCGAAACATGCATGTTAATATGGGGCCGTGAGGTCATCTTTTGTAAATAGATGTAGTGTACGGCTACAATATGAAGATAAAAGCTATGAAGACTTCTATGTTTCATTTCTAATGATTAAAATATATAAAAATGATACCGTTAGGAACAATTTCTCTGCACTTGGATTTCTTCCGTGAACTCAAGTTTTCTTCATCAAAAGAGGGCGCCATTGTGGTGAAACAAAGCCATGAGATATGGCCGAAACCTGTCCACGGAAGA
>JAOTQE010079090.1:0-15902 GCA_025631205.1 Nesometra sesokonis
TGACTGACTGACTGACTGACTGACTGACTGACTGACTGACTGACTGACTGATTGATTGATTGATTGATTGATTGATTTATCGATTGATTTATCGATTTATCTATTTATCGATTTACTGGTTTACTGATTTGTTGATTTGTTAATTCTTTTATTTTTTGATTTACTGATTAATTTATTGATTTGTTGATTTGTTGATTTGTTGAATTATTGATTTATTGATTTATTAATTTGTTGATTTGTTGATTTGTTGATTTGTTGGTATAGAGTGACATTTAAAAAAAGAATATCAGGATAACTCATTAGTTGAAATTAAAAAGAGGCCTCATTTTCAATGGGGTTCAGGCCTTTAAAATAATTTATAAAATAATAACATCTCAACATACAATGTCAATTAACACGGGTAAAATACAACTTTAGCTTTATAGAAGTAACAAAATTATATTGTTTGCACCTGGTGTTATCATTGTAGAGATCATACATTCTTAGAAAAGTATCCTCCAGAAAAAAAAAATCGTTGTAATATTAATATATTATAACGAATTTTATGTATGATGAAAAATGTTAGTCATGGTCTCTGGAATACGATGATAAATAAATAATTCACTTACTCAGAGACAGAAATAGTTGAAACACTACGTTTCGACTCCTTCCACTAAGGGCCTTGATCACGTGAATGATGAAATTTTGATCACGTGAATTTTATGTAATTTAATCAAAGAACAGAGGAATTTCACTTTTCTTTGATTTATTCTCAAAAACGTGTTTCTATGGCTGACATTAAGTAATCCAGCAAAGGAAAGGTCTTTATAACCGATGTAAAATCTCGGAAATAAAGTGTCCCATCTTAATATTATGTTTAAGAATCTTGACCGCCATTACCATGCTGACGTCGAATACTCAAATATGAATTGTTTTAAGAAATTCTTGATAGTTTTCGACATTTATTCTATAAAAAAAACACGAACTCTACCTATGTAAAAACCTTAACACTGGTTGCAATTATATCACATAGCACTTATTTGTCTAGTTCTATCCAATTATTTAACCTTTTGTTGCTTTAAGAAAAATCTATGACAAATAATTACATCATATGACTTAGCGAAGATTTTACTTAATTGTTTAGCAATTTTTGGTGGCATCGTGGTAGAAAAAATAACCGTAGGCACATCAGAATAATGTTTAACATAATGCGCCAATGCATGAAGCAATATCGTCCAAATACTCTAGTATAAAAATAATAAAACCCAAATTTGCTACCTTCTTATACATCACTTGCGATTTTTAGAAGTTCAGAGCAGTTACCATTAACAACTTGTGTACTATCAGTGACATAAGATTGGAACCAATCAGTACAATTAAATACCATGCATTTTAACTTAACTAGAATCACATGATCAGCGGTGGTTGCAATAAAGATTTTGGAGATTTGAAATAAATTTAATTACCATTTTATTTATTTACTTTTTGTTATAAAAACAGATGATGATCCTTGTGATCCCAACCCTTGTGGACAGTTTGGAAGTTGTGTCTCAAATGGTTGCTCGTTTAGGTGTAATTGTGAGCCTTGCTACTTTGGGACGCTATGCACACTACGTAAGTAAACTTAGAAATTGTAATTGGTATTGTTTAAACTCTTATAAAAGTTGGCCTATCGAACTTTTCAAGGTTAAAATAGACCTATTGATATAGTAATTCGCCCAATTGGCTTAGAAACCAAAAGGTACTTGGTGTGGAAAGCAGGATTTCTTGCCTCGAACAAGACACCATTCACATACAAGCCTTTGTGAAGAGAAACTATCTAATGTGGCTGTAGAGGTCACCTAGACGAGTCTAACTTCGGCTTGAATGTTAGAGAAGATTTGGAAATATTATTTAAAGGAGACTTTGACTGTACACATTCAATATTTTTATATATAAGGGTTTATAATTTGTAAATGTATTTGTATTATTTGTATGATTAAGACTAGGTTTAAAAGTGTTAATTCATCATAAAAATATATAAGTTGACAAAAACGAAGTAAAAGCTTGAAAAAAGAAAAGAAAATAAATCATGGAGCGATGCAAAATGGTTTTTTTTTCGAAAATAAATATAAAGTATGTGTTTATACATAATTTTGGGACACTAATCATCAGAGGCTAAATGTCCAATGAGCCTATCACGTTTTATAATTTTGAATTAAAAAACATACCAATATCTGCTCTGTTAAACATGTCAAAGATTCTTAAAAGAGTTAACTACTATCAAATTATTTATTTTCTCACTAAATTTAACATCATCGAGTAAAAAGGTATAATAAACGCTCCAAGCAATGGAATACATACCATCAGGATTTGATATTTCGACATAAATGATGTATCTCATTCCTTGGAGTAGGCTATGTATTTAATGTTCTTACTTAAAATTGATTAGTGAAATTTTCGGATTTTACATCCTTAACAATAATCAATTTAGTTTCCCGTTTCCATTATTCAACAGCTCATATTTCATTCAAAATAAGTTATTGCTGGTGGTTTTCAAGAATTATTGTACCTCTGGTTCTATTTTAATTGATAAATTACGTAGCCTAATTATGGCATCTGTTGCCTACCACTTTATTGGTATTGTTGGAGGGACATTTATTGAGAATTGTTCTTTTGGTTAAACCAGTCAAAAACCAAGAAACTTGCCAACGTTTCATGGACTGTCAGTTAATATCCTCAAGTGATGTGATGTTCTATTGAAGGATCGATGACTGTTTATTACGTGTTTATATTTAGGTTTTTGTGGTGAAAGCTAAAAAATATATGAATACAGTGGCGGATCCAGGATCCACCGAAAGGGTGTCCAATCCGGGTGGGCGTGGTTGGCAATTTTTCTGACGAGCAAAAAAAAACGAAACCTCCCCAATTTGGTGCCCTAGTACCCTATTTTCCTATTTTGGCCGTATTGTGGGTTTTTATGTTAGATTTTGTGCCCGGCGCAACTACCTTAATAGGGGGCGCGTGTCGGTTTCGCCCCAACTAAATCCGCGCCTGGCTCATGTAATATCACGCTGGGTAACATTAACGAAATTGTATGAATTAAAGTTATGGTAAAGTGCGCCACCGTTAATCCTTATACATCCTAATCCATGAGAATTTCATTTAAATTCAATTACTACAAGTAAATCACATTTTATTATTTGAAATTTATTAGGGGTCACACGGACCTTGTGACCCTCAAAATTTCACCAATAGGGGTCACGTGACCCCCAGGAAACCCCCCCCCTTGGATCCGCCACTGGAATAAATGATTCTGGTACATTTATGTGTTGTCTATAGAATCACCCATCTTGTTAGTAACTAGAGTTGGAACTCTCTTTTATTTACATTAATATATCACTTTGACTGTTACAAGGTTTGGAGTGAGAGTGAAAAAGGTTAATAAATACATAACAATACAACCGTTCTAATCGGCGACACAATAGCTCATAATGGTTCTTATTGGTATTGGCAAATTATTAACAGAATGGCTAATGAGATTAATTGAGATATTTGGATTTCGATACATTCGGTTGCAATACAGTACACTTTTACTACCAGAATTTTCAGTGTTTCATTCGGACTTTCATTTTTGCGTCTGAAGAGATTTTTAATGTTTGTTTCTGTTTATTGTTGTATATTAATACTGTGTGATTTTGTTTTTCTTTCCCGCTGTAATTGAAAGGTTTTGTATCTTCTATTTGTAAATAATTTTACTGTGATTTCTTTTGACTATATTATGCTGCTTTGATGTTTTATGTCAAAAATTGAAGTTGAATATATTAAGACGTAGATTACAAATTTCACCTGTATAATAATTTGCATTTCCCTTTCTCGTGTCTTTGCTCTTCATAAAACAAAACTTCACACATATTTCATTCATTCCTTATAATATATATATATAGACTTTATTTATGCTTCTTATTTTATATGAAATAAAGCCAAGTAAGTTTGGTAGTGATTGTTAAGTAACAGCATAGATATATTATTTACGACAAGTTGGTGAACCTCCACAGAATACATAGCCCAAAGTGCAGTTCCATGTAAGCCCCTACTGGAATCCAACCAATCAAATCGTGTTACGTTCTAACCCTATTGCTTTGCCGAAATCGCTCACGCACAATCTTTCATAAAAGTTTCAAATTATCAATAAATGAAAGTTACACAACAAATGGTAGATGTTGTTTTTGGTGTCAGTATCTCTATGTATAATATCTTTATAAAAAACAACCTTAACAGCGTCACATTTTCCTTTTCTCATAATATAATTATATTAATATTTTATATTAGGTGTAAATCCATGCGCTGGTATTACATGTCAGTCTGGTGGTGAGTGTCTAGTCAATACACAAGACGGTAGATGTGAATTTGAGTGTCGATGTCCTTCAGATTGCTACTCTGGGTTATTCTGTCAAGATTGTAAGTTTTTATTCACACAATCGCTTTTATTTTTTATCTTAATTTCTTATTTTCGATATTATTTTTGTGTCACACCAGCAGCGAGTTTTATCGCCTCTTACAGTACGTGATGTAAGAGTCAAGTCTCATGATGAGGCCTAGAAAGTGGCACCTACAAAAAGAGAATTACGTCATGCTTTCTAAACAAGTCTCATGATGATGCTTAGAAAGTGGCACTTGCTTAAATTTGGATTGTTCCATGTGCAGTGATTCTTTGATCTTTAATTCAATTTCACTGCTGTCACAGTCTATTACTGTAAAACATTTGTCATTAACTAATTTCTTACATTATCATTTAAGTGTTTTAAAAAGTGAGAAATTCTACCTAGCTTAAGTGCTCGTCATTTCCTCGTAATTAAATGATTAATTTCAAACCTATTTTTTCAATTCTTATTGAAATATATTACTATATTGTGTTAGAGCAGGGAACAGTTAATTTTTAAATTAACTGTTCCCTGCTCTAACAGTTAAAACTGTTCCCTGGTTAGAGCAAATGATTCGCTGATCAATACTGTATCTGTGCAAAAGTAGATTCAGTAGAAGTTTTGTAGCTTTTTTGTTCATATTGTTGATGTTTTTAGGATTGTTTCTAAATTTATATGTGAATATTTCTAAATTGTGCTGGTTGGTTGATTGGTTGTTTCATTGTTTTATTGATTGTTTGATGTTTGATTGTTTCATTCATTGATTTTTGATTGATTGTTTGCTTGTTTGATTGTTTGATTCTTTCATTGATTATTTGGTTGTTAGCTTATTTTGATTGTTTCAATGTGTCATTGATTGTTTGATTGCTTCATTGTTCCATTGATCGATTGTTTACTTGTTTGCTTGTTTGATTATTTGCTTGTTTGATTGTTTGATTGATTGATTAATTATATGATTACTTGCTTATTTTGATTGTTTCATTGTGTCATTGATTGTTTGATTGTTTGCTTGTTTGGCTGTTTGGTTGCTTGTTTGTTTGATTGATTGATCGATTGATCGATCGGTGGATCGATCAATTGACCAATCGATGGATCTATCGATTAATCAATCGATCGATTGATATCGGTTGTATGTCTTATAGATAAAGATCCGTGTGAGGATCTCACGTGTGTAAATGGGGGCGTGTGTGAAAGTTTCCCGGATGACTGCGAAGCAGTATGTCGATGCCCAGAGTGCTACTGTGGTGAAACCTGTGACGAATGTATGTAATATTACTATTTGTTTGTAACGGATTTTATTTTAAAATTTAGTTTGGAAAAATTAAGAAAACATGTGATTATTACTGTACTAAGTTATTAGGAAACTATAGTATTTTGTTTTGCTCTGTATATTTGCCATCATCGTCATCGTCGTGTTCATCATGATCATCATCACCATGGTCGTCGTCGCCGCCGTCACCGCCGCAGCAGCCGCCGTCGCCACCACCGCAGCCGCTGCATAATTCATCATCATCTATTTATCATCATCATCATTACACCGTGACCGTCGTCATAACCATTAACATTAATATCAATCTATTCCAAAGGTTTACTTC
Organism: Nesometra sesokonis; assembly: GCA_025631205.1. Taxonomy (NCBI): domain Eukaryota; kingdom Metazoa; phylum Echinodermata; class Crinoidea; order Comatulida; family Antedonidae; genus Nesometra; species Nesometra sesokonis. The sequence continues at coordinate 5,978 of JAOTQE010079090.1, forward strand.
ATAAGTAATAAATAATAATAGACAGTTTTAAATTTGTTTTTAACTACAATTAATGATGGTGTCGATGTTCTTGCACTTTTCGAATTCTACCAAACACTATTCGGTGAAATTCATTGTTAAATGCAGACAGTGATTGAATGCTTACCATTTTTTTCTGACTATTGTGGAAAACTAGCTCTGCGACTTATGGCTCCTTGTTTGGATCTTCCACATTTATGACTCATTGTTTTTTGAACTTAAATCTCATCAAAGTAATAATTGTTATAAATATATGTGCGCCTTTATTGATATTATTGATTTAATATTAATAATCTAGGAAAAATCCAGGCAGAGTTAATTTTATAATAATTTCATCAAGTAAGTTACAATGTAGGCCCAAATGCTTCATAATAGGCCTACAATATTCCTTCATTTCCGACAGACAAAAATCCATGTGACAATTTTCCGTGCGACAACGGTGGTGTCTGTAGACCTAATGGATGCGACTACCAGTGTGAATGCCCGTCATGCTACGGGGGATATAACTGCACGATATGTAAGTAATACAACAATATCTATGAAGTCTCATGTAAAATGCGTGAGTGCCACCTATGTGTGCATATTTTGGCCGTCTCACATCACATTTTCCCATGCTTGAGAACACAGCAGAAAGCTGAGATACAGTGCAGTCTAGAAAAAAAGTTTAGCGCTAGCCCCAAAATATTCAGTTTCCCTGTGGAGAGAGAATTGTTTACATATACTGATTACAGGATATGATCAAGGTCATACTAGTATAACATTGAAAAGGCTACACAATAGCAACATAATTACATTTATATTGTGCTAACTCAGCATATAATGGACAATTTTTTACCATTCTGAAAGTATAATGGCCAGCTTTAGTACAAAAACACATTATGTGTAACAAATTTATAAGAAAATGATTTTAGTAATACAAAAAATAATGCAGCCAATAGTTATTATCAAAGCAGATGATAAATCATTACATAATCATTTAAGTACCTTAAAATTGGCCTAATCAATTTTCCACTCAGGATTCTATCTCAGTTTACTACATAAAATGCTCAGAATTTTCATCAACCGTTTTGCATGAATAACCCGGTAGAAGAGAAATATTTTTTTTTTGCTTTTTTCTTGATGTAATGAGATTGATGAATTTTTAAAAATTATAATTTTCTCTACCATAAATTATCCCATTGCGCAAAGTTTGAAACGTTGTATGCATGCATCTTGTCCAATGAAGATGATGCTTTTAAATTGTTTAAAAAAATATAATATAATATAACAATAATTGCAATAATTTTAATTGAATAATATTAAAATAACTTGACTTATATAAAATTACCATCAATCCAACTGTAAAATCAACATAATAACAAATAATACATTTAATATATTGTTTCTACAATAAGATCCTTAACATATTTCGATTTATGTATTAACTCAAGTCGAAGTTCAGTCTAGTCTCGATACCACCATTATTTCAACCATGAGATAGACTTTCTTCATCAGTACATACGAATGGATGTCTAATATAACATGGAGACGAAACGTTATTAGTGAGGTTTTGGAACTTTACGACATACGAAAACGAAAACGGATACATCATCAATTCTGGTAACGTTTGAATAAAGCACCTTAAATATCTATCACATTTGGTGAAAATTTTTGGACGATTATTAATGATTAGTAGGTGGGAAATTTAATATATTTTGGAATACATTTAGCACCTTTGAAAAAATGGAAGTGGGACGTATCCGTTTTCGTTTTTGTATTTCGCAAATTTGCAAAACCTCACTAATATCTAGACCAGTACCGTTCTGTCATCGTGATCGTTCGTGAAATCCACTCATGCTAAATTGACTTAAAATTCAAATTATCTTTATTGCAACTTAGGAAGTTTAATCTACAATTGAAATAAACATATACAATATTATAATTTTACATTAAAAATAAGTATAAATTCTTACAGACATTAACATATTTCTGTTAAAATATCTGATACCATTTAATTAGCAGTAAGCTGCCAATCGCTTTGGGTTTCATGGGAAGGTATGAGCCAACCCAGCACTATCCCTCCCACCATAAATAGTACCATCACCGACCAATTCACCATGTAGATAGGCCTAAGCTATGATGATTGATGAATTTTTTTGATCTGTTTGTATTTATGGTTTTGTTATGTTTGAGGTTTTTAGTTACGTAAAGTTATTTTTATTTCCTATATAGATAATAACCCTTGTGACAACAATCCTTGTGGACCATACGGAACTTGTCAATCAAATGGCTGCTCATTTACATGTGACTGTTCGCCCTGTTTCACTGGCGACCTCTGTACACAAAGTAAGTTTTTCTTAACTGGTCATGTTTAAATGTTTTTTAAACTGTTAATTTTTAAATGTATTTGACCTTCGACTTCTAATATCTCGGGAAAAAATATTACAACCCAATCAACACCCAAATTCGAACACTACACCCCAAAATACTCCAGAAAAGATTGGTTTGGTAAATTCTGCAAAAAACTTACACCTTCCTAAAAAAAATCGTACCGCCATAGGAAACTACAATGTTGATTGGAAAAAACAAAGTTTGGCGCTAGCCCCAAAATATTTAGCTGCTGTGGAGAGAGAAATGTTTACATTACAGGATATACTCATGGTCAGACCTAATTAGTGTAGCATTGAATAGGCTATACAACAGCAATATAATTACATTTTTATAGTGCTAACTCAGTTAATACTGCACCATTTTTTCCATTCAAAAATATAATTGCTAGCTTTAGTATAAAAACACATTAATGGGTACCACATTTATAAAAAAAATAGTTTTTATTAATACAAAGTATAATGTAGCCAATAGTGATTATCAAAACAGATTTTTTTACTCGGGACCGTATCTCAGGACCGTATCTCAGTTTCCTATGGTCTAAAAATCTACCGTGCAGTCTCTGATATAACTCCACTTTAATTGGACACCAAGAGGTACCCACTTTTGTACTGGGCCATGTTGTCATCGTTGGCGGTGCTACATATATTTCGAAAAACGACCATACAAAAGCGACTTGGGGCAAGTCTAGGCAAACGCGTTTGGAGAACAGAACTACTGGCCTTGTTTTTTGCTGTATAAAGTAAAATTAATGGTGTTCGTTGTTGAACTGCTAGAGACGTAAAAAATAACTAAACTTTTTAAAAATTAAATACAATTGTTTACGTCTTTTTGTCTGATCGACTTGTTTAATGATAACAATTGTCCCGAATATGTTTGGTAATGCAAATAAATTAATAAATAAATAAATGACCCTTTTTTATATTAGATATAAATCCATGTGCCGGTGTCCAATGTCTAACTGGAAGTGTTTGTGAGACTATAGTTAACGCCAATGGTGTATGTGATTATCAATGCCGATGTCCACCGTGCTATTCTGGAAAATTATGTGGAATTTGTGAGTTATATATGAGTTATACCGATATTTGTGTATAATTACTATCAATGTTACTCTAGTAATGTAACTAAACATTTATGCATTCACAATTTCTGTGTTGGTGAAGGGAAGCTTATTTTTTACTAACTTTGTCTTAACCATACGATTGTTTTAATATTTGTTGAACTTTTATTTTTGTTATAAAAACAGATCAAAATCCTTGTGATAATAACAATGCTTGTGGACAGTACGGAACTTGTAGACCAAATGGTTGTTCATTTACATGTGAATGTCAACCTTGCTTTACTGGAGAACGCTGTACACAAAGTAAGTTTTAACAAGACAATCGTTAACGATTGCACCCTTGCCGCCTGTCTTCTATGTGGCGTGTCCCCTGATTGGGTGATGCATATGATCATTTTCTACCAATATGAGCTGAATTTAACAATTTGCAAAATCATGACCTCCAATTGACCCTTAACCACAAATGATGGGATGTGGGATGTGTCAATGATTTTCAGTGACCAATTTAAATTGAAATAATATAGCCCTTTGGTATTTTTATCTTAATGACCACTTATTGACCTTTGTACCCAGTCCGACGTTAATGTTTATCTTTAAAGGATCATTTCTCATCAGACCCTTGAACCCCGTCTTTAGTCAAGGCCAATGACAAGAAAATGACAATTTACTCCGCATCTGGATTTATACCAATCCACGGGAGGACACAGTCATGGTTATTTCCGAAATTTTCAGAAAATTTGAAGCAAATCGGTCCATTAGGTTTTGAGATATGGATTCCGAAAGCAGACAGACACACAAACACATAATTAGATATGTTCCTTATTTTATATTAGCCTTTAACGGCTTTCTTAAAAACAGAACACTTCCGGTTTTGGATCTTTTTTCCTAATAAAAAGCATACTCTAAACTACCAGAATTATCTGAAAAAACATTCTTTTGCCATTTTTACGATACATTACACCCCTTTCTTAGTTATACCTACTCTTAGTAGATTGTACTCCATGCGTGAAGAAGCAGCAGCATTATCACCGTGCTAAATCGTTCGAGTCTTATAGAAACCAACTTTTCGTTATGTTTCTCCGCGACGGGACCGGGTTCATGAAACACTTTCGTGCTTGTTATTAATAATATACCATTTTTAACTGAAATGCAAATGAATAATATTGTTTACTATTGTTGCTTAGGAATAAACTCAAATAAATAAATAAACGTTCGTTATTTTATATTAGGAATAAATACATGTGCTGGTGTTCAATGTCTAGCTGGAGGTGTTTGTGAGACTATAGTTAATACCAATGGTGTATGTGATTCTATCTATTCTATAATTTATTATTTTATTTTTATTTTATTTCCACATTTTTATTTTAAATATGGCTAATTATATCAGGCTAATGTGGATATTTTTGTAATATAACATTGTATTGCTGCTGATGTAACTATTTTTATGTTTTTAATATAAAAAACACCGCAGTTGAGGGTGCAATCAACATCACTGTTTAGATACTTTTTATGATACCATACCTTTTTGAAAATATAACATGGTTAAACACCATGAGTATACATATTGCTTCTTATTCATTGTGAATAAACTTAATCAAATAAATAAATAAATGTTTCATATTTTATATTAGGAATAAATACCTGTGCTGGTGTTCAATGTCTAGCTGGAAGTGTTTGTGAGACTATAGTTAACACCAATGGTGTATGTGATTATCAATGTCGATGCCCACCGTGCTATTCTGGAAAATTATGTGGAACTTGTGAGTCTTTTTAAACAGATATTTTTATTTAATTACTATATTTCAATGTAATGTAACTAAACATTTATGCATACACAGTTACTATGTTGGAGAAGAGAATTTTATGTTTTGCTACATTTGTCTTAACAATACGATTGTTTTATTGTTTGTTAAACTTTCATTTCTTTAAAAATAGATGAAAATCCTTGTGATAATAACAATGCATGTGGACAGTACGGAACTTGCAGACCAAATGGTTGCTCATTTACATGTGAATGCCAACCTTGCTTTACTGGAGAACGCTGCACACAAAGTAAGTTTTTAACAAGACAATCGCTAACGATTGCACCCTCGCTTATGTTGTTCTGTGTGTTAAACTCTAGTTGACCTTTGACGCGTAGGGTGATGTGCATTTTATGTTTGGAAGGTGACAAGGATAATTCCTGACCAATATGAGCTAATTGAATTATTTTGGTCATAATAAATTCCTACTGGCTCTTAAACCCAGGTTTGGATGTGGGATGTTTCAGCGAATCTTAATGAGCAGATTTAATTATAATAATTTAGTTCTTTAAATTCTTTTATCTAATTTCTCAGTAAGGAATTACCTTTGAACCCATGTGTGAATAAATACCAAACCTCGGGAGAACATGTTCACCGTTGGTTCTTATATAGTATGAGAAGGTAAATCGGCCTAACATAATGTTTGAGATATGGTTCCACAAAGGTTCACAGACAACCACACAGACGAAACTCATTGCAGTACTTTGCAATAATAATTAATAAACAATGTATAAATTTAAATGGTTAAAATTTTAATTTAATATATTGATTTTATTTAATTTCCTCATAATTATTGTAAGAATGGTTAACTATATCAGGCTAATGGTAATTTTTTTTTTTTTACCTAACATTGTATTGCTGCAGATGTAACTATATTTTAATGTTCTTGACAAAAAAAAAACACCGCGGTTGCGGGTGCAATCAATATAACTGTCTTGTTACTTTGTATAAAGCCATACCTTTTTTTAAATATAACATGGTTAAACACCGTGAGTATACATATTGCTTCTTATTATTGGTAATAAACACATATAAATAAATAAACGTTCTTTATTTAATATTAGGAATAAATACCTGTGCCGGTGTTCAATGTCTAGCTGGAGGTGTTTGTGAGACTATAGTTAATACCAATGGTGTATGTGATTACCAATGCCGATGTCCGCCGTGCTATTCTGGAAAATTATGTGGAATTTGTGAGTTTTTTAACCAATATTTTTATATAATTACTATCAATGTGTTACTATAATAATATAACTAAAGATTTATGCGTACACAATTTCTATGTTGGAGATGGGATGTTTATGTTTTGCTGAATTTGTTTTTAACAATATGATTGTTTTAATATTTCTTGAACTTTTATTTTGTTTTATAAAAACAGATGAAAATCCTTGTGATAATAACAATGCATGTGGACAGTACGGAACTTGCAGACCAAATGGTTGCTCATTTACATGTGAATGTCAACCTTGCTTTACTGGAGAACGCTGCACACAAAGTAAGTTTAACAAGACAATCGTTAACGATAGTACACTCACCTATGCTGTATGTGACGTAAACACTAGTTAACCTTTGACCCATATGATGATGTGCATTTTATGTTTGTATGTCAACCTTGCTTTACTGGAGAACGCTGTACACAAAGTAAGTTTTAACAAGACAGTCGCTAACTATTAAACCCTCACCTATGTTTTATGTGGCGTAAACAGTATTTAACCTTTGACCCGTATGATGATGTGCATTTTATGTTTGTATGTCAACCTTGCTTTACTGGAAAACGTTGTACACAAAATAACTTTTACACAAGACAATCGCTAACGATTGCACCCTCACCTATGTTCTATGTGTCGTAAACACTAGTTAACCTTTGACCCGTATGTTGATGTGCATTTTATGTTTGTATGCCAACATTTATTTACTGGAGAACGCTGTACACAAAGTAAGTTTTAACAAGACAATCGCTAACGATTGCACCCTCGCCTATATTGTTCTGTTTGGTAGACTTTATTTGGCCTTTGATCCGTAGGGTGATGTGCATTTTATGTTTGGAAGGTGACAAGGATCATTCCTGAACAACATGAGCTAATTTAATTATTTTGATTATAATAAATTCCTAGTGGCCCTTAAGCCGAGGCTTGGATGTGGCATGTTTCAACGAATCTTAATGACCAGGTTTAATTGTAATAATGTAGTTTTTTTTAATGCTTTTATCTAATTTCCCAGTAATTAATTACCTTTGACCCCATGTGTGGATCAGTACCAAACCTCGGGAGAACATATTCTCCGTTGGTTCATATATAGTATGAGAAGGTAAATCGGCCTAACATAATGTTTGAAATATAGTTCCACAAAGGTACACAAACACACAGACGAAACTCATTGCAGTATCTTACAATGATATTTAATAAACAATGTATAAATTTAAATGGTTAAAATTTTAATTTAATTTCCTCATAATTATTGTAAGGATGGTTAACTATATCAGGCTAATGGTGAATATTTTTTATACCTAACATTGTATTGCAGCAGATGTAACTATATTTTAATGTTCTTGACAAAAAACACCATAGTTGAGGGTGCAATCAATATAACTGTCTTGTTACTTTTTATAAAGCCATACCTTAATAATAACATGGTTAAACACCGTGAGTATACATATTGCTTCTTATTTATTGGTAATAAACACATATAAATAAATAAACGTTCGATATTTTATCTTAGGAATAAATACATGTGCTGGTGTCATATGTCTAGCTGGAAGTGTTTGTGAGACTATAGTTAACACCAACGGAGTATGTGATTACCAATGCCGATGTCCACCGTGCTATTCTGGAAAATTATGTGGAATTTGTGAGTTATCTTTGAATCATTATTTATATATCATTACTATATTTTAATGTAATTAACTACAAATTATCCATACAAAATTTCTGTGTTGGAGAATTCGTGTTTTGCTAAATTTGTTTCAATTACACGATTTTTTTTAAATAAAAACAGATCAAAATCCTTGTGATAATAACAATGCTTGTGGACAGTACGGAACTTGCAGACCAAATGGTTGCTCATTTACATGTGAATGCCAACCTTGCTTTACTGGAGAACGCTGTACACAAAGTAAGTTTTAACAACACAATCGCTAACGATTGAACCTTCACCTATGTTATTTTGTGTGTTAAACTCTATTTGAGCTTTGGCCCGTAGGGTGATATGTATTTTTTATGTTTGGAAGGTCATAAGGATCATTCCTGGCCAATATAAGATAAATTTAACCAATTTAATGATTATAAATTTCTAGTGAAGGGAATTCATTGTGATTACTTTCTTCTCCAATGAAGTAAAGGTAATTAAAAACCAATGTATAATAAACGATTAAAATTTAATTCATAATTTTTATTTTCGTTTCATTTCCTCGCTATTATTGTAAAGATGTCTAATCATATCATGCTAATGGTGAATATTTTTATAACATTGTATGATGTAATCATTGTTAAAGTTTTGATTTAAAAAATCATCACAATTGAGAGTGCGATAAATAGCACTGTCTTGTTACTTTTTATAATACCATACCATAGTAATAACGCCATAAGTAAAAATATTGCTTCTTTTTCATATTTAGAAATAAAAACAAATAAATAAATACATTTTTGTTATTTCATATTAGGAATAAATACATGTGCTGGTGTCATATGTCTAGCTGGAAGTGTTTGTGAGACTATAGTTAACACCAATGGAGTATGTGATTACCAATGCCGATGTCCACCGTGCTATTCTGGAAAATTATGTGAAACTTGTGAGTTATCTTTGAATCATTATTCATTATCATTACTATATTTTAATGTGTTATTATAGTAATTAACTACAAATTATCAATACACAATTTCTGTGTTGGAGAATTTGTGTTTTGCTAAATGTGTTTCAATTACACCATTGTTTTAATATTTTTTGAAATTTTATTTTTTATAAAAACAGATGAAAATCCTTGTGATAATAACAATGCTTGTGGACAGTACGGAACTTGCAGACCAAATGGTTGCTCATTTACATGTGAATGTCAACCTTGCTTTACTGGAGAACGCTGCACACAAAGTAAGTTTAACAAGACAATCATTAACGATTGTACACTCACCTATGCTGTATGTGACGTAAACACTAGTTAACCTTTGACCCGTATGATGATATGCATTTTATGTTTGTATGTAAACCTTGCTTTACTGGAGAACGCTGTACACAAAGTAAGTTTTAACAAGACAGTCGCTAACTATTGAACCCTCACCTATGCTTTATGTGGCGTAAACACTAGTTAACCTTTGACCCGTATGATGATGTGCATTTTATGTTTGTATGCCAACCTTGCTTTACTGGAGAACGCTGCACACAAAGTAAGTTTTAACAAGACAAACGTTAACGATTGTATCATCGCCTATGTTCTATGTGTCGTAAACACTAGTTGACCTTTGACCTGTAGGATGATGTGTATTTATGTTATGTTTAGAAGGTCATAAGGGTCATTCGTGACCATTATAAGCTAAATTGAACCATGTTGAACATAATAACCTCCCCGTTACCATTAGCCCAGGTTGGGATGTTGGAGGTGTAAGTGATTCTTAAAGATGCATTGTCACTCGATTTGTGTAAAATAAAGGTCATCAACAATTATTTTTGAATTGGCCATTTTGAAGTA
>JAOTQE010079101.1:0-15902 GCA_025631205.1 Nesometra sesokonis
GCTACACATTAATTTAAGATGAATCATATAGTGACAGTAAGTGTTTTTTGTAATTTGATTTATAATGTGAGATTGAAGATGAAGTTTTAATTTTCATCAACTGTTTATGAAAAATATTTTAGAAGAGTCACCTTATACATTCCTATGTTTCTGTGGATTTTTTTACTGTATTGTATAATATTTGTTTAAAAAAATCAAAAATAAATTCTTCTATTTGTTTATCTTTCAGGAAAAGGCAAAAGAAATACAGAAAATTAAGGAATCAGAGAAAGAGAAGGATGAAGAAATAAAAAAATTAAAAGAAGAAATGCAACAGAGCAAAGAGAAAGAAAGGGAAATTTTGAGTGAACATGAAAGAAGTTATCGATCAATTGTGACAGAATTAAATGACGAAAGTAAGAAATCCAGCAACATGTTAGGTGTGTCATCCAAAAAGATCATAGTAGGGTAAGGCATGAGTTTTTTTTCCACATCTCAATTTTCAGAGGTATTTTGGTTGATAAACATTTCAAAATTCTAAAAATTCAAACATTTTAAAATAACATAGAATAACAGTACTGTAACTCCAAATAAAGAAAGTGAGGTCATGATTTCTCAAAGTCTCGACTTTTATTAAGTCATCATTTCTGAAGTTGAAACATTGAGAAATCATCTTTCATTATTTGGAGTTACTGTTATTCTATGTTATTTAAATTTAATCAGTGCATCTATTGGTCAAACATTTTTAAATGTCCAAATTAAGTAAATACATAAAATTGGTTGGTTTATGTATACATAAACAAATAAATAAATAATAAAAATGTATACTATATTTACTATACTATACTACTATGCTATACTATTACATACTATACACTATACCACACTGCTATGCTGTGGTACACTATGCTACACTATGCTGCCTAAACACTACATTATGCTATGCGACACTACACTATGCTATTCTACACTACACTATGCTATGCTACACTAGATTACACTATACTATGGTATGCTGTGCTACACTATACTATGCTGTGCTATACTACACTATGCTGTGCTATACTATGCTATGCTCTGTTACACTATGCTACGCTAAACTACTACACTATGCAATGCTATACTATGCCTTAGTATTATTACTGTATATTATATCATTTGTATGTGTGTGTACATTATGTAGATATGTCATGTTATAAAAAGCTATGCATATTTCATGACCATTTTCACGCTATATCGGGTGGCCCAAAAAAAAAAAACACGTCACTAAATTCAAACCTCTCTTGCTCCCATATGCAATAAACTAGCTTCTTGAAAATTTGCACACATACATAGTTGGGTATTGCCTATAAATTGACAATATTCAAAGGTCTTTGGTCAAACCGTCTTGTTACATTGAGAATTTTAAAAAGGCATGTCGAAAATTGAGGTACCGGAATGAAAGAAGGTTTAACTTCCTTTACTAATCACACCAAATGCTTGTTGTGTCTTCCATCCTAATCACAAACTGTGCAAAGCCTCTTTTTCCATGATGAAATGCAGTGCCTAACCTCATCCAGAGATTCCCCAGGCCCAGGCTATTTCTTCCTTCAGTTTGTCTAGAATTATTTTGTTGAAACACAGAATGGTCCTGGATAAAGGTCTCTGCAGTCAGGGAGACATTTTGGCACTGTGCCATACATAAGTGACACCTGCCATCTGGCGCATAATTTTTTGACTTCAAATTTTATTTTTTTCACTGTGACCAAAGTACCAAATCCAGAACATTGCCATTTTCAGTATTTAAAGACAAAGACCTGATGGACATATTGCCAAATTTTCAGCCTTGTACATTTAGAAACACTGGAGCTAGCAAAGTTTGAAATAAGTGACGTTTTTTTTGGGTCACCCGATATATATTGAATTGTAATTATAACTATTATCAAAAAATTAACATTACTAAATGTCACAATGCGAAACCATAGTCATAATAGCAATAAATGCTATTTTAACTTCTTGTAGTACTCTCCAGAAAGGAGCAGCAACCAATGGGAAGGCGTCATCAAGTGGATCGGACGTTGAAATGCCTGGTAGGGTCCAGGTGCTATCGGCTCTAGGCAACATGAAAGGATGCAATGAAGATCTACGCAACAAACTACAAGAATTAAAACAAAATTTGGATAAACAAAAGCGAATCAACAGTAAAGTCCGGGTATGTGGTTTGTAAAAAATGTTTATATTGATTTTTGTAAACCTCAAAGTGGTGTATCAAATGGTTGATATAATTTCCTGTAAAGCACATTGGTAAGATTTCTTAGGGACTATGTCAAAATTATCCTGCTGCAGTAATTCATTTATAACAGTATTAGCTCAGTAGCTGAATGACTAAATTGATGTCGAGATAAGAAAAACATAATGGCTTGGATTACTGCAGTAACTGCAGTAGAATATTTTTAACATGGTCCCTTATGGAACTCTTTCGGATGGGACATTAACCCTTTGTTTACAGTGATGATGAGTTGTTTATTAGCAATATGTTGAGGCATTCCAATGATTCTCTGTATTTAAAATGTTAATGAAGTCGTGAGTTATTTTTTTTGTTAAAGGAAATATTGTTTAGTGATGGTTATTAGGTTTCAATTTATAGAACAAAAATTACAAAATTTCACTATCCTCTTTTGGAAACAAAGTATACACAAGAAAAGGAGTTGGGGAGGGGGTGAAGTCGGCACCCAAAACACAGTATGGGGATACACCCTAGTTTGCTGATCAAGGAGAAGATCTAAAAGATTATAATTTTGATATTAAACAAATCAAAGTAATTATTTTGTAATTTCTTTCACAGGAGAAGGAAAAGAAGAACAGATCATTTGAAAGTTCTCCCAGTTTGCAAGTGATGAAAGATAGACTGGAAATGGTATTAATTATTAAATAATATTTTTTAACTATAAATTATAAACAGTATCATAAATATAATACATTTATTTTGACCATGCATACACAGAGTAATTAGTGAACAAACATAGGCCTAAAAATACTTCAGTCCTCGTGTGAGATTTTGCCGTAGGAGTTGAAGCTTGAAATACTGCCTAACAATTATTCAATAAAAAAAATACAGACTTACCCTTGATTTGGAAGGCCAAAGAGAGGTTTGGTTCATCTTAAACACAGGTTTGTGTAAATTCATGTAATAAGGTCTTCTTAAGAAATTGTTTATCACTTTTTTTAATTAATTTTGTAAATTTAGTGTAACAAAAGACTCAAAATATAATAAATTTAAAGATGTCCTCATTGCACACACTATTGAAATAGTATCGTGAATGTTCACCTCAATTTTCCGAAATTTTATACATAACCTTTTCTTTGATGCCCTCAAAATATATGATAATTTTCTGCTTACATGTAACTTAATGGAATCTAATAAAATAATGCTATGAAAAACTTTGATAAATATTGTAAGAAATATCTTAATATTGCCTTGAGGAAATGCATATAATATTATAAATTTCTGTAACAAAGTGTTGATATATCCAATTTATATGTTAAGCTATTATTAATTTTTATGTATGAATATTTATATAATTAGATATTTAAATTAGCATTTACTTGCATTAGGTTGTTAATTTATATTGTTAATTTAATTTTTTAACATTTCTTTTGTTCATGCTGTTTTCAGTGCACCTCCAAAATGATGGGTGCTGCTGTACCGAAAAATTCAATAAACAACCTATCTAAATAAACTACCCTATGGGATCAAGTTGCGTGGCAGGATACAACTTGCGTGGCAGGATACAACTTGATTTAGAAAAATGATTAGAGGAAATTTAGTAAATTAATAGGGCTAAAAAATGAAAATAAGAAGAATTTGGAAGCAGTTGACGCAGTGGTGGCGTTTCGGACTTCCAATCACGAGGAAGGGTGGTTTGAGGCTCACTCTGGTCAGCTGTTGGTGTTCCTTGGCAAGATGCTTTCCACATTGCCTTTCTCCACCCAGGAGTATAAGTGGGTACCTGGGAGGTACGAATACCATTTTATGCACTGATAACAGCTGTAACATTCTGGACTGGATTGTATTCCATAGGCATTTGTTCCAATGACTGTGGGGTAATAATTGTGAAGCAGTAGAGGCCTTGGCAATAATCGCTGTTTAAATTTCACATATTGTTATGGGGCTTTTTCATATGTTGCAGAAGATAGTGAATAGATTTAATAAATGCTGTATATTTAATTTTTTAGACCAATTTCTCTTTGAAAAAATAACTAAGATGTTTGACTGTTAAGATGGTGGATAATGGTAGTGACAAGGACGATATAGGTGGATAACAGGGTTAACCCTATAAAAATTACCATACACCACCATTGCTACCTCTATCACATAAACACATTATCCCATAACCAAATCCCATTAATCTCTCAATTAACAGGTCAAAAAATGGTCAACAATTCCCCACAAGTACAGAAGGAATATAGAGCCAGTAATAGACATTGGGATTAATTAGAACTGAAACCATAAAAAAAACAATACTTGTTGACATTAAGGTATCAATAAAACCAACTAATATACTATCTAGTTACTAGGTAGTTCTCTTTGGTGCTAGGTAGATCTTCCTAGTATATTAACATGGTATACCTACCAAGTTGGAGGGTGTTATTTTTTCAAAGGGATTATTTTATTTTATTTTTTTTTTTTTTTTTTTCTCAGGATCACAGTAATGAGGTTGAATCATTACAACAACAAATAATAAAATTAAAAGCCTCAGAATCAGCATTACAAGGAAGACTTGTGGATAAGGACAGAGAAATGAGACAAGTACAGAAGAGTATGGGGTTATGGAAGGAAGAAACGGCTTTAAAGATGGCCAAGAAGTTTGAGGAAGAACTCAACAAAGAATTAGATATGTAAGCTCATAAATTAGTAATAATAATAATAATAATTTTGACATTTATAATGTGCCTGTTAACTTTCCACCGGCGCTGTGGACATGAGGTTCACGCATTCAATGACATACTCCTCCCCTGAGGGTCACGTCATGTCCTGCTGCCCAAAACAGGCGCTACAATCTGCTGGCCAGTACACCGGGGTAGCCCCCTACTCATCTCTAAAGATGCACTGGGTTCTTTATGTGTATAAGAGCCATTGCTTACACTGGGCCTACGGTATATAGTCCTTAATATCCAAGAAGACTTAGTAGTGGATATGTAGCCTTTTTATGTGCCACATCCAACAGCAAGTTTTTTTTTTCGCACACACACCTTAAGAACCACAAAAGCAAGTTTCATTATGAGGCTAATGAAGTGGTGTTTAGGTCAGGGAAAGTAGTGTTCAGCCAGGTTCAAACCCGGGACCTCAAAATTGGAAGGCAAACATGTTAAGTCAGGCACTCAATGCATTGTGCAACGGTCGTACTAAACCGTCACTCCCTGTGTGTGTGGTTACCAGATGCGATGACAGTCTTCTACTCGTCGGCCGACCGTTTTTTTATTTAGTGAATTCCCTGTGGAATCACTAAAAAGACTGTCATCGTGTCTGGAAACCACACACAGGGAACTATACTGTTTAGTTGTTTGACCGTCTCACGACGCAGTGAGTGCTTGGCTTTAGTCACCAAGTTACAATGCTAACCACTTGGTGGTTAACATGCTGTACTCTCACAGTAGCTTGGTAGTTAACATGATTGCGTACCAATCGCAAGTTCTTGGATTCAATTCTAACCTTGAGATTACTCCAATTTCTGACCAAGCAGGCTTATAATTCACTATAAACAATGCCAACGACTATGTTTTCCTTTTTGCGCCAGTGGCGGCGCTACTGGAGGGTTAGGGGGTCTACAGCCCCCCCGTCGGGGGACCTTTGCCCCATCGGGGGGGCTACAGCCCCCCCGTCGGGGGACCTTTGCCCCGTCGGGGAGAAAATTAGGGCTTTCGGCGGGGGACAGACGAAGCCCCAACATCAAAACAGCAAGAGACAGAGGGACAGACGAAGCCAACACCAAAACGGGCTAAAAAGCATGCAAGATATGGCAAATAAGGTTTTTTTTTTTTTTTTTTTTTTTTTTGGCTCGTCAGACTGGAAACCAGGGACACGCCCATCTCCAGATTAAACTCGTCAGGGTACCCGTGCCCCCCTTTCGGGGACTTTGCCCTGCTGTCGGGAAATTCCTGGCGCCGCTACTGTTTTGCGCTTAGTATAAGCATGTAAGCTAGGCGATTCAACAAAAGAATGCTGTTCTCTGCCATGGAACATTGCACCAAGCATGTACTGTAGCTCTTTGATCCATAACTTTACCGGGTGCCAAATACATATTTATTAATTTTGATAATTTCCTATGTGTATTTCTTCTAGATTTTTTAAAGGTACAACCATTTGACACTTGTGAAAACAATAAAATTTATCTAAAAGTCACTGACCTATTCAATAAAAAAATTACAGTAAATTTAATTTGAATAATTTGTAAAAATTGTCATTTATGTGTAACATTCTTTAGAATTTTTGACAATGATGTACCAAAGTGTACCAAGTGAGCGTCGTTGTACGAATAGAGAATCATATAATCTTTAGCACCGGGTGCCATAAGTGACTGAATGACACCACTCGTTTCTTGCAGTTTATAAGTCATAATTTTTTTAGCAAATAATTCCTGAAACTGTTACAAGAAATGCGATATCAAGCATAATGTGTGAAAACGCGAATAACTGCTAAACCTATAACATACCTTGCCAGCCCTAAATAACTTCATGATACACACAGTGCAATTAACGCCAGTGCAATTATGGATCATTCTTAATTCAAAGATTATTGCCTTGGTTGGTACAATCTCTAGTTCTACGAGAACATTATGCATTTTACGGTACAAGAGTTTTAATCTTTAAACTCCGGAGTTGTGCGCCCTTCTCTGTTAAAATTTGTTGATATATAACTTTATGCATATTTTCGTCAAATTACTTGCTATTGAATGAGGATGAAATAAAAAATAATATAGTTCATATATTATAAATATAAATTACTTTATACCTATGTTTTAAAGTGCTGAGTGGTCAGCTCATAAAATTTTTACCTGTGTGCTGGCTGGTAAAAATATGTACATTTCTTACTACCAGAGTTCAATAATTAAAGTGTGTTTTTCTTTGTGCAATTCTATTGTATTATTCTTTATTAACAAGAATTTAAAAAAAATAATTGTTTTATATTTTATTTTTTTATTTTACCATAATGAATTTTAACCTAATATATAAAAATACAATATAAGTGTTTGTACATTATTGTAACAAACACTCAAATAATATAAACATATTGGGACAAGCCCATAAAAACCGAAGGCAGCCATATAATGCAAAAGTTAATAAATATTTAAACGTAACAAATACACATCTATATGATATGCATTAAGGTATATTAATATTATTTGGATATTTTTTTATTTCAATTTCAGAAGGATGCAGGATTCAACAGGACATCATACATCACTTAGAAGATCAACAAACTCGGTACTATAAAGAGTATATTTTATTTTAATCTTGCTGTTTTTGGTGGAGGTGTTTACTGCCTCTAGCTCGAAAGAAATCAAGATAAAACGTTCACTGAATCTAAAAGTAAAATCGGTCCTAATCTATGCTCTGCCTGAAAGTATGATGTAACTAAAAGCAAACTCAATCGAGTACTTGGATAACCTTAATTATTTAATACCCGTCCAATTCATTTTGCCTGTAGATATTGTATGCGTCTGATAACCATTTAAATTCACAGAGAAAATTGAGATTGATTTAGAAAAACTTGTAGCTATCTGGCAGATGAATTTCTCTTGACACTATAGTCATTCAGCTTTTCCAGATAATGATTATCCCATGTCACACAGGTGCAGGCCATGCTCTGTTCATGACAGCTGAGACGTGATGCAATTTGGGTCACTGGAACATGCATTTTTTAATTGTTTTCATGTTAACCCTGTGTACAGACTACTCGGGGTATTAACACCATGATGCCATGTGAATGAGTTTGAAAGAGCATAAACAAAGCATAATGGAGCAATACAGCATAAAAATACGACCCATTATTTAAAGCCCACCCGATATATATATAGTTAAACTATATTTATTGTTTTCTTATTTTCGTTTTTTTTTTTCATATAATAGGATAGAAGTGCAAGTCCTCCACAGCAAGATGCTAGTACAGTTAAATTACTTCGACATCTACAGGAGAAAGTAAAGCTTCTACGTCAGGAGAATGTATCATTGAGAAGAGGTCTTCACAACTCTAGCCACATGTCTGTTGATGAACTGGATACGGCTGCTAAGGTAAATAGATTAAAAAACATGAAATTATCACATAGATTTGGTGATGAAAAATACTGAATTCACAAATGTATTGTCTTAGACAATTGAAAAAGTTTAATGTTAAAAATAATATTATGATTCCTTTCTACAAATCTGTTATTTTTGGAGATTGGAAATATTGTATTACAGGGTGGGGTGATAATGTTACAGAGAGAGGGGGAGAGAAAAAAAGAGACAAGGAACTTATAAATCGGGTGGTTGGAGGATAGTTGTAGTTTGGAGCAGCAGTCCATCGATTCCTTGTACCATGATAACCTGAACCAGATTTTTGTGGTTGTGATTGATGATGAAACTCATCCATTACATGTTGAAACAGTTAGTCTCCAAATTGGGCAGTTGAGGTATGTGGTTGCTAGAACGAACCGCTATCTTTACTCCTTTCTACAAATATCGTCTGGTAGTGTTTATTACACTTTTATCATTTTGTCATTTTAAATTCTTTATAAGTAAGTTCTAAGATCAGCAATGTAATTGTCTCATTGTGAGGATGAATACAATTTTTGATTATGATTATTATTATTATGATTATGCTTTAGTTATTATAATTTTTGATAAACAAACTGAATAACATTACAAATTATGTCAAATGACTGTGGGATGATTTTGTTGTAATTCCTGGGATGTGGGGGTGATCCATTATTTATGGTGTGGGTAATTTGATAAGGCGCTTTTAACCCAAAAATGAGGCAAGGCATAGAAAACCACCAAGTTGTCGAGAAATAAGCAAATAAACAACTGGAAATATAAAGAAATACAAAGGAAATTTTGGACTATTTTGCTTAATAACTTTGGGTATAATTGTCCGATTTTAATAATTGACCCCTCATTTTATAGCTTATAACATGTGTAATACGGCTGTAGTATTAACTCCATTTTCCAATTTTCCGACATCTTGGTGTTTTTGCCATGCCTTGCCCCAAATGTGTAAATGTACCTGTATTATATCATTATTTCTCTAGGTAAATACTTTAGCAAGCTTAATTTCCAAATCCATTATTTAAATGGAAACTTTAATAAGCATATACATGTAGAATCAGTGTATTAATAAGGTGCTAAAGTGTAATGTAATTTTATAATATAAATATGCCTAGCTAAAGTGTTTGGGACACACCTATCAATGTTTTTTATTGTATACATTAATTTAGCTAATACATAACAATTCTGCTGGTTATATTAGCCTATGGTATATATTATTATCTAATTTGATATTATGATTTAGGTTTGCATCATTTATAAATTGACAGTTTCATTCCAAAATTGTGTATATAGGTGTATATTTCTGTTGCATCTTGACTAACCTCATGTGACATAAAATTTAAAAAAATAATTGGAGATGTGCATTTAATGTGTGTTGTATTTGGATGAAGAAATCGTAATTATTAAAAACTATGTTTATATTAATGAACCTGAATTTCACTAAAATGATAAAAATTTATTTAAAACTAATAAATTGTATGATTTTTTTCATAATTTTTCTTGTTTTTAATTTTTAGCTAGAGGAAAATGAACAAATGCATGATCTACAACAAAAGGTAAGTTATAAATATTCTTGTTTTAATTGGCATAGTTAAGGAAGTCGATTCAATTACAAATGTTCTCAAAAATATCTGATGAAAAATTGCATTCTGACCATCCTTTAGCCAGCCATCATTGTTTCCATATTGTAGTGTTGTTATTAAAAAACTTGCGTGTGTATGGTTTTCCTTTAATTCTGTGTTAAACCCAGTTTCTTTGAAGAATAGAGTACCACTCCCGATACTTAGTGAGACTTGGTTAGAGGTGGATTCATGGTTCCACTTTGATGGTTGCTTGTGGCTATGCAGCCCAATTTCCGGCGACCTGAATCCCCCACAGTTCAATCAGGTGACAAGTTCTTTTTTTGGATTTAACAAATAGAAAAAAATTTCCTATTTTGGATTTGACAAGCAAAAAAAAAAGCTTTTTGTCCCATTTTGCCACTGTTAGGTTTGCTGGTAGTGTACTTTTTCCCCCCTTTTAGCCGGTGGCCATTTTAGAGGCACCTTCAACCTAGTTGTGCCACTGTTGGTTTAGACAACATGACATAGTTATCATTCTGTAAACAGTGATAAATTTTACTATTGGATGTAACCAAGGCAATTCAACAGAATGATACAGTTCTTTTCCATGGAACATAGCACAAGCGTACAGCCCTTTGGTCCATAACTCTTGGACTGACAAATTTGTGTATTACTTCTTGATGTTTTCAAGATACAATCATTTGACACCACTGAATACAATAAAATTTGGGTTTTTTTTGTAAATCATCTCATTAGATAAAAAAATAAGGTGAAACTAAATTAAGATTTTTTGCACAAATTCTCATTCTTGTTTAACATTATATAGCATTTTTGACAATGACGTACCAAAGTGTACCAAATGAGCATTGTTGTAGTAATAGCGAATCACATATATTCTTTTTAGCGTGGGGGTTCCCATAAGTGAATCCGAGCGACTCCATTCTTTTTTTGCAGTTTATTAAGCAAAAATTTTTAGTAGATAAATTCTCAAAACTGATACAAGAAGCGCGACATCAAACCAAATGCTTAGAAATGATCACACGCTAAATTATTATCACACGTTGCAATCCCTACGCGACTATTCATGCTACACGCAGTGCATCAGCGCGATTATGGATCCTTCTTTATTAGAAGATTATTGCCTCGGTTGTTAAGCAAGTCGCGTAAAATCTGTAGTTCTATGAGAACATTACCTATTTGTTGGTACAAGAGTCATAATGTTTGAAGTCCTGAGTTCAGCATCCTTCTGTTGAATTGCCTTAATAAAAAACAATCAAGTAACCTACGATCTTTATTCAATTGTTGGAATGATTGATTGATTCTAAAATGTAATACTTTTGAATGTTTTATTACAGGAATTTACAAAAAAGCCACACACAGTTTCCAAACGTTCCTATAGTTACGGAAAACTTCCATGACCATTGGGATTGAATAACATTTCTGCTATGAAGTCTGCAATGACATAAAACAATGGTGATATATGGAAGACAATGTTAAGATAATGCTATTATGTCAGGCTGAGATAAATTAACATTCCTGTTAAGAGGTTTGTAAGGAAAAATGCAATGATGATACAAGAAAAGTACTGTTAAGCTGTTATGATGACAGGTTGAGATAAAATTACATTAATGCTAGAGCTTTACCATGACCAAATGCAACAGTGATACCAGGAAGACAATTAAGCTAATATGATAATGTCAGGATCAAGATAAAGTAAGATTCCTGGCATGAGTTCCACAATAACAGAATGCAGCGGTCATATCAGTGTGACAATGTTAAGCTTAAGATTATAATGACAGGAACGAGGTAAAATACAATTCCTGCTACAAAGTTTGTAAAGACCAAATGCAGCAATGATACCAAGAAAAGAATATTAAGCTAATATGTTATGATGTCAGTATTGAGATAAAATAGCAATCCTGATAAGAGGTCCACAAATGACAAAATGCATCGTTGATACCTGTGAGACAATGCTAAGCTAAGATTATGATGAGAGGAACGAGGTAAAATGAAATTTCTGCTACAAAGTTTGCAAAGACCAAATGCAGCAATGATACCAAGAAAAGAATGTTAAGCTAATATGTTATGATGTCAGTATTGAGATAAAATAGCAATCCTGATAAGAGGTCCACAAATGACAAAATGCATCGTTGATACCTGTGAGACAATGCTAAGCTAAGATTATGATGACAGGAATGAGGTAAAATGACATTTCTGCTACAAAGTTTGTAATGACCAAATGCAATGATGATACCAAGAAGACAGTGCTAAGCAAATATGTAATGTCAGTATTGAGATAGAATAACATTCCAGATTAATGAATTCCACATTAACAAGATGCATCAGTGATACCTGTAAGACAGTGTTAAACTAAGATTATGATGACAGGAAGGAGGTAAAATGACATTCCTGCTACTAAGTTTGCAAAGACCAAATGCAGCAATGATACCAAGAAAAGAATGTTAAGTTAATATGTTCTGATGTCAGTATTGAGATAAAACAACATTGCTGGCATACGTTTCACAGTAACAAAATACATTGGTGACACTAGTGAGATGATGATATGTTGATGATAGTCAGATTATGATGACAGGAATGAGGTAAAATATCATTCCTGCAATGACGTTTGCAATGACCAAATACAGCAATGATACCAAGAAGACAATGTTAAAGCTAATTTGATATGATGTCAAGTTCAGTTTTTCAATCTTCTGTTGACTATTGTCAGTACGAAAACAAAAATCAGGTTCACACTAAGGCCGGTTGAACAAGATCACGATAGCCCAATCAGTTCACTTGTTTTTAGCGCATAGAGGCCTTAGTATTTTGCGCTATATATATATATTTAGCCTTTAACAATTTAACCTTTAAATCATTTGAAGCACTTTGCCTTTGGCAAATCCAATATTCTCTATTGGCAACTGAGCTGCAGGCGTACCAGACTCTGCACAGCTAATCATATACAGCCAGTTGTAGAATTCTATAACCACCTTGATTCTATCTGATATGCAAATAAAGTTAATTAGAATAAATTCATAAGTACTTAATACTTAAATATTGATAAGAAATCAGGAATTATATATATTGAGCACACACCTTGAATATATTAAATATGAAAAACAGTAATTAGCATAAATACGTAAGTGTAAGCCTAACTATTGTTGTCACATGTGGAAGTGTAAACATTTCGCACACAACTATAAAGCTATAAAATATGCAAAAACAGTAATTAGCATAAATCCATACTACCTAATTATTGTTGTGGAATTGTAAACAGCACACACCTTGATATTAAAACAAATATATGCAAATAAAGTTGATTAACTATCAGCCAGTTGTGAAATTTTTATATATTTAGCACATATCTTGAATCTATTAATATGCAAAGTAAGCTTAATTAGCATATACACATAATGCAATGATCATCTTGGCATTTTTTCAATTGATATTCTATAATTAAAAGAAATATACCCATATACTGTATAGTATATTTGAATATGGTACCTACTATTAGAGGTTTCTTTTCTTAGTGAATACAATTTATTTTGTAAGACCTGACATGTTTCTTGGACCAGTGAATGTTTTCAGTGCACATTAAGTCCTTGGCTCTATATATTTACTTTACCACATACTTGAATATATAAATATACATATACATAATGCAATGTTCACGTTGGTGTTTTTAGCATGATTGATCTTCTGTTTAAATGAAATATACCCATAGTATGTTTGAATATGGTACCTATTATTAGAGGTTACATGTCTTAGTTAAAATTTTATTTGTATTGCAGCATCATTTCAATTGAATACAATTCTTAATTTTTTAAGACTTAATGTGTTCTGTTTCTTGGAACAGAGAACGTTTTCAGTCCGTATTATGTCCTTGGCTCTACCATTGATCGAGTGTTCTATATTTTGAGTGTTATCTGTTCAGATCCAAAATTGGAACAGGTGGAAATGTGCCCTTATCAAAATTAAAAGGGACTATATAGAATTAATGATGAATTATTATTTTATATGGCATAATTAAAATGTTTCTAATCCTACATCTGTATTTACAGAGCTTCATAGAGCTTTTATTTTAACTATATTTCAGTTTTTTAAAATCTGTGACTTAAAATTGAACGTGTATATATGTTTTATATTAACAATTAATTTGATTTTATACAGTATTGTAGTTGTTTTTTATACAAAACAAAATGAATACCAATGTACAGTACCACTTTTGTTGACATTGTTTTATACTTTATTAATTAATAATTTTAATGAACATTTGGTAAATAGTTTTAATTTGCAAAGAGCTTGTAAATATTCTCTATTTAATAGTAATTAAGAGTTAGAAATAAAACTAATGTATGTTATTTTGTAAATTTATGATTCAATACAATATATTCTTATTTAAAATTGAGTAATTAAAAAAAACTAAGGGGCTTATGCCGATATAATACTCTGGATTTAATGTTCTGGATTTATAATTCGCCTAATGTTGTTGAACTCTAAGTGCTGTGGTATAGATGTTACACATTCATATGACTTTCTACTCCCCTAAGGGCCATGCCATGTCATGCAGCAAGTACTGGCTTGCACTTGCGCCCATTCGTCTGTCCACAACATGGTATTGTATGAACCAGTACATTGGGGTTACCCCTACTCGTCTCAAAAGGTGTACTGGATTCTTTGAAGTGCACACGTGCCGTATGTGTACACTGGGCCTACAGTTTATAGTCCTTATCCGAGAAAACTTGTTCCACCACCAGAACCATGGTGCGAGCAGGCCTTGAACCCATGTTGTTATTGCTATGATTCACGGTTCCCCTGCTCGGCCATAGGACTTGCAATATAGATTGATTTGCAGTGCATAGGTGTTCAAGGCTCTTGTATGTATACTGCAAAGCTTCTAATAATAAACCATGGGTTATTATTCTTTGATTGTTTTTAGGGTGGGCTACAATTAGAGTAGGGGTTACTATTAGAGTAGGGATTACTATTAGAGTAGGGGTTGCAATTAGAATTGGAGTTACTATTACTATGCATAATCTAGGTACTTGGAAATAGTAGACCACCTAACTTTTTGCATCACTAATACATATAAATAAATAACTACAGCACAAGTAAACAAAGTTTGATTTAACATTTGCTTATAGTTTTTGTGATCCTAATAGTTAACCCCATGGGTTACTATTAGAATAAGGGGTTGTTATTATAGATAAAATTTTAGGAGGGGTTATTAAGAGAAGTGGGTTACTACAGTATTAGAAGTTTTAACAGTATTTTATATACCATTTTAGTTTTATTATGTTAGCAATTTGCATGAATACACTTGTAGCACAATCATTAAAGTTTGGTGGCCTACTTACGTGCATAATTATATAACTAATCTTGAGTCATGACTGCAAAATCATTTGGTACCAAATGCATCCAAGTAATATGTGGATTGTCATACCAGTTAAGTATGTTAGAATGTACATTTTCCATCTCAGCCTCGTATAGTAAACAAATATATACTGGGATGAAAAGCTCTGGTTAAAAACAATGGGTCCCAAAGTGACTGCAAAAGTACTATTTGCCAAGGGGCACAGCCCAGAAGCAAATAGTACTTTTGCAGTCACTGTTTGTTTTATATACTGGATTCGTACATTCTTGTTCATTGATGAGTTGAGGGCAGCGCTGAACACTGGTGGCAACTGGTACCAGTGCCGGGTCACATGAGATAGGTGTTGAAATTGTGAGTATTGCTTTGGTGGTTGGATTATATTTGATCACGTGATATGCTTTTAACCAATCAGTGAACAAGAATAAATCAATCCAGTATATATAAATTATTATAAACTGGGCCATTAAGAACACTTTTTTTCTAGGTTGAGGTTGCCAGATTGTTAGTCTGGATTGTCGTACATGTACTTATGTTTGAATGAGCATCTTGGCATCTCAGCATCCAGGGGCAGATTTAAGGGGGGGGGGCCGAGCCGGCCCCCCTTAAATCTGAGAGTAAAATATATCAATATTATTAAAAGTGTCTATAAAATGAAAATAGTCAGCAAGAATTGATCCCTTACGACGCCCCTGAGGCCATTT
>JAOTQE010079112.1:0-15900 GCA_025631205.1 Nesometra sesokonis
CAATTCATGCAAGCTATTATTTTTTGTTATCACCAATCATTCCTCTTCAAAACAAGACCTTATTTGACCTTTTTGTGGAATAAGTTGAGAAGATATGCAAAAATTATGCAAATTAGGTCAAAATTCAGGGGTCATTCAAAGGTCAATGTCTCGATAAATTCCGTGTGGTAAAGAGATTATCGCATAAAAACATCAATATCTTTTGTTTTTGAAGAGGAAAATTATGTTGTTATATATCACTAGAAAGCTAATAAGATTTCCTTTTCAAATAAGACATTATTTGTTTATTACGACTTATGATGAATGAGTTATGGCGTATGCAAATTAGGCTAAGTTTTTGTGCAACAAATCACATTTTTTAATTTATTTTTTAGGTTGTCATTACATGCATAATTTCAACTACAATTCATGCAAGCTATTATTTTTTGTTATCACCAATCATTCCTCTTCAAAACAAGACCCTATATGACCTTTTTGTGCAAGCAGTTTAGAAGATATACAAAAATTATGCAAATTATGTCAAAATTCAGGGGTCATTCAAAGGTCAATATCTCGATAAATTCCGTGTGGTAAAGAGATTATAGCATAAAAACATCAATATCTTTTGTTTTTGAAGAGGAAAATTATGTTGTTATATATCACTAGAAAGCTATTAAGATTTCCTTTTCAAATATGACATTATTTTTTTTTATTACGACTAACGATGAATGAGTTATGGCGTATGCAAATTAGGCTAAGTTTTTGTGCAACAAATCACATTTTTTAATTTATTTTTTAGGTTGTCATTACATGCATAATTTCAACTACAATTCATGCAAGCTATTATTTTTTGTTATCACCAATCATTCCTCTTCAAAACAAGACCCTATATGACCTTTTTGTGCAAGCAGTTTAGAAGATATACAAAAATTATGCAAATTATGTCAAAATTCAGGGGTCATTCAAAGGTCAATATCTCGATAAATTCCGTGTGGTAAGAGATTATAGCATAAAAACATCAATATCAAAATTTTGATTTTGAAGAGGAAAATTGTATTGTTGTATATCAATTGAAAGATAATAAAATTTTCTTTTCAAATATGACATTAGTCTTTTATTATGAATTACCATGAATGAATTACAGGTTATGCAAATTAGGTTATTTTTTGTGCGCAAAATTAGATTTTTTTTAATCACTCTATTGCAGTCAGTACATGTGCTTATAAGCAACTAAAATGCATGAAATCCATTATTTGAATTTCCATCAATCTTTCCTGTTCAAAACAAGACCCCACTTTACCATATTGAGCAAATTGTTTGGAAAAATAAATAATATATGCAAATTAGGTCAAAATCAAAGGTCACGGTTTGTACAGTATATTGTCGAAAAGTCTGTCACAAAAGTATGAATATCTTTTGATTTTGTGGAAGGAAATAGTGATTTATATCAATGGAAAGCTAGTGTAATTTATATTCAAAACATGACATTGTTTTTTTTATTTCAATGTGTAATAAATAAGGCAAATTATGCTACTTTTTTGCATAAAATATATTTTTTAACTTTTATTATAGGTTGATGTTATCGAACAAGTGGTTTAGCGTATATGAATACATTTTGCAGATTAGGACTTCAGTTGTCATGCTTTTTAATAAATGTCACTTGCCATAAATGTATAGGAAACAGTACTGTTACACAGGTTCACTATACAATGAGTTTAAAAAATTACAATGAATCTAAAAACTTACTTTTGAGCAATTTATTTGTTACGGATAATAAATACAAAGTGATATGATCCAAGTGTAGAGATTAGTTTGCGCTAAGAGCGTAACAGGATAGACCTCGTGAAGGTTCTCTACTTCCTATCCCAGAATTTGGGGGTATTATAAACTGTTAGTGACCGTGATGGAAAATATCGACTTACCCTCGAGAAAACCCCAACTCCTCAACCAACTACTACAGATTATTGAGGATGAATTTGAAAACAGCCACGAGCAAGATTGTTGCACAGAGGAATAAAGTTACATTGTTAAAACGTGAGCGCGATTGGGATTGTTTATGACGGTGGGTGCGGCAATGGCTCGTCCTATTCGTTTCCGCGAAGTGAAGTGCCCAATGAGTTGCTCCGCAAGATAGTACCTGTAGTCAAGAAGACGCGTAATCTTGTTAACGGTATTGTTGGTCTGCCATTCTTTATGGATAATAAACGCATTTGTGATTGAAGAGTCGAATATGTGCCAAAAAATTTGCATGTGCCAGCGTCGCGATTTACGGTTAACGCAATAGTAAGACTTCAAGAGGTCCGCATGGTCAACTCCTCCCATCTACATGTTGTAATCCCTGCACACTTGTGGGCATGGTACTTCTCCTGTAAATAGACAAAGTAGAACAAATTATAATAAAATTATTACAAACACAGCTGTAAATTCATATTGGGTGAAAGCAGTGGTGGCCCCAGGATTTTGTGTGTTTGATTATTTTCAGAATTTTCTCCCACAAATATGTTGAGTCCTCCATGACGGGGGATCCTGATCCCAGCCCCAATTTCCCTGCTAGTGTTTGGGTGAAATAGGTAAAATATTTTTACACCTACATGTTGTAAACAATTTTCAAACAAATTAAGTCCAACACAATATACAGGACAAAATAACTGTCAAAAACAATACAACATGTAATCAATGTTATAGTTATTCTATGCACACTCAAACCATTCACCAAGGCGCCAATATCTACTGGAATTCTCATTTGGCTAAAATAAAACAACCACTTTTATCAAATCGACTAAATGAAAATTCCCCAAGAAGACCATTCTGCAGTCAAAAAATTTGGCCCAAAGTATCAGCACTTTACCAAATTGGACTATTACAAAATTGACCCTAGAGTGAGTGCAAGTTATTACAATACCTCTGTTTCCTTGGTTGTCCATAACTCGAAGTACTGTTGTTGGTGGTGTGTCGGCTGAGTGTGCAGAGCTTAGGAAAAAGATTAGATCTTGATCCTTCCATGCGTACCCACAAAGTTCGTCGTCATGTCTTGCAAAATGCATCTCCCCACGCGGCAACTGTTTGCAATGTTGTTTGAACGCCACTAGCACGAATCAACGTCGATTGCTTTTGATGGTACCCGATGCGTACATCCCGTTGCCTTTAATTCTTTGAAGAGTGGTATGGAAGTAAAGTAACGGTCACAGTACAGGCGATGATAGAAGTGATGCAGATCAGGTGTGATTAGATTTTTCACTGCTTTTCCCCCCAGATTTTTAACACGTCTGCCATTCTCCTTGCCAGTATAAATGTTGAAATTTTACACATATCCAGTCCTAGAGTCAGCGAGTGTCGAGTGATAGGTTTCGACGGGTCATACTGCTTTGATCTGAAATACAATTCAAGAAATACCATGTAATTTTTTCTTTACAAATTATTTGAATGAAATAAACACATAGATAGATTTTCACAATTATTTACCTGTGGCGTCCAGTAAATTTCACCATTGCTTCGTCGACGGCAATATCCCTTGACAGATTGTAGTTGTCCGGATATGCAGCTTTCATATGGTTGATGGTGGCACGAAGTTTCCAAAGGCAGTCAACATTAGGTCCAAATGGCATCTGCGTGTTGTTGTTGCTGTGGAGGTAACGTAGAATCCAGAAGAACCGTTTACGTGTCATGATGTTGGACAACGCTGCGTCATGATAGTATGGATGCCTTGACCAAATGTGCTCGAGGATCATTATTCCTTTGGAAGAAATCATAATCACCATACCAAAAAAAAGATCGAAGCTCCCTCAACGTCAGTTCTGTAAATGGTACTCCTGGCTTGCACTGGGTAAAGTAAAAATTGGTCTGCTCCACGATGACCTGTAGAATAACATTGAAAAAAAGGTTAAAAAAATCGACTGCCTGTGCATTGGGTCCAAACCTACCTGTATATCCTTGAGGAGGTCCTCTGAAATCATGAACAGGAAATGCCGACTCTTGATCCAAGGGTCGCCATTTTGCCTGTTCCTCCTCATTCTGCAACCGTGCTTGAGGTGCCCTCCCCCCTCCTGTGCCACGCCCCCCTCCTCTAGCCCCAACATCAGCTTCAGGTGCATCACCTGCATCACCTCTACCTACACAGATCCATCCCCTACCTCGTCCTCTAGGCCTACCAACTCATCCCCTAGCAGCCCCCCCTCCTGCCCACCCCACGACCTCCATGTCACCAGCATTAGCCCTCAACATGTCAGCTGGGGGCTCATCTGAGACAGGAGCCAAGCTACTACCGAGACCACCACCAGCAAAACCTACCTCATTATTATCTGCATCCATCTCAGCCTCCTCCTCCACTTCCGAATCCGTTCCAGCCTCCGAATTGGTGAAATCCGATGAATCGTCGCTGTCCGACCCCATGTTTAGGCCTACAAACCTAGCTTCCTCGTCGGAACTGCTGCTGTTTTCATTATCCGAATATTCCTCACCGCTAGAGCTTGGAATTTCAAAATATACGTCCCGAAAACGAGCTGGAATTTGACGCCTTCGCACGGGTCTCCTTGGTACGCGTTCTGCCATCTCAAGTTTGGTAAGTTGTAGAAAAATCGGTGAAAATCGGTGAAAATTTGAAGAAAATACGTCAAATTTGGTACGAGAGGGTTCGGAAAAGAAAAACTTTTCTCGAACTAGCAACTGCGCAGGTTTCAAAACTTTTTTTAATCCCACAATACATCTGCAAATAACGATTTCTGGGTAGAAATCTACGGTAAACAAATATGGCGACGACCAGGAAGTAGCCGCACATGTTTTCGATCACGCAAATAAAATTGGATTTTACACTGAAATAAATAGACTTAGACACCAATTTTTTTACAGTAGGTACAATAGATATACATTTATTGAATACAAGTGTCAAAACAGTGTTTTTCACAAGGAAAGTGTATTTTTTTAACGATATTAGAAGTTGCAAATTATCGTAACGAAAAAATGTTCGAAGCACGCCGCCTAGAAAATTAACGTTGAAATCGTCATTTTTGCGTAGCTCGCACTATAATCAAAATTACAGAAAAACTAAAAATAATTTTATAAAAAAATATTTTACCATTTGATTACTAATTATTAATAGTAACATGCACACGAAACTGCACATATAATTTCATACCGGAATATCGTAATTTAATGTTTTTAAATTCAACCTTGAACTTGACCTTGACCTGAGGTCAAATTACGCATTATGCGCTTACGGCTGTCAATTGGTTAACATACCAAAAAAATCAGTTTCATACGATGTTTCCTTGCGAAGTTATGAACAATCAAAGTTTGAACATTCAAAATGTAAGCTTTAAGATAACTGCATTCGAAAATTGTTTATCTGTATATATGCATTTTTAAAACATTTTCTGATCATATATCTGAAAATTTTTAATTTAGTATGAAAGTTGAATGTATGAACTGTATATTTTTGAAATAAAATAAAATTTGAAAAAATTGACCATTTTTAAATTGTTGCCTTTTGTGGAAAACTAGCATTATGCGACTTATGTCTCATTTGGCTTGGCTCTGCCACATATGGTCTTAGGATGGTTTCAATCCAATGTGATTGTCTTATCGTGTGATCCACTATGGTGAATTTACTGCCCATGTAACCCCCGTTCGGTGACTGCCACCTATCAGTGACAAATCAAACAGATTTGTCACTCTGAATAAGTCCTTGTGAAATGAACATCGAATCTGTTAGTGACAATTTTTTTTTTTTTTTGTCAAAATTGAAATTTGTTAATATTACATATTCAAACCATATAAAAGGTTTTCAATCTGGTGAGTAAAGGTTGGAAATATATTCTGTATTTTTAACAGGCTATACA
Organism: Nesometra sesokonis; assembly: GCA_025631205.1. Taxonomy (NCBI): domain Eukaryota; kingdom Metazoa; phylum Echinodermata; class Crinoidea; order Comatulida; family Antedonidae; genus Nesometra; species Nesometra sesokonis. The sequence continues at coordinate 5,814 of JAOTQE010079112.1, forward strand.
GCGACAGAAATTCAGACACATGGCAAGCAATTTATTAGTGGTGAAGCATTTAAACATTACTTGGGCCAGGTTACTAGGAGTGGTAACAGATTGACTGGGTGAAGAAGGCCCATTGTGCACATCAACATTTAATTTCATGTTTATTATATTTGATATTATAATTTTAGATTGGCTATGGAAAAGTCTATGAAATCTCCAACTTTACTTAAAATGGAAAAGCAATCAACGGACACAATGGAATCCATGGTTCAACCGGCATACACCAGAGGTCAAGTGACTGACACAGATATTGTTGAATCAGTGGTATCTGTTTGTGACATTCTGTTAGATGTTGCTAAGCAACCAAGTAAACAAGTAAATGTAGGTAGTGATGAGAAACGTTAAATAAATTGTGTATAAAGTATGAGAATAACCACTCGCAGTCTTTTAGTTTAATATACATAGATTCTGTACAAGGTATATGAATATTATATATATGAATTGCACATAGATTTTCCTGAAATGATCTCTTAAGGCCAAATACTATCTTGTCTGTTGAGCTGAAATGAAAATGAGTTTACTCCTCTGAAAGGTGCACTGGCTCTTTAAAGTACATGAACCAGGTAAACTGGCATTCCCCTTGTAAGTACTAATCTACCACCAGAATCACAGGTGACATATGGCTATATGTTTTCTGTGGCAAGCCTTCCCTCTCAGCCACTTGTCTAATGTGGCAGTCATGAATGATGACCATAATCATTGATAAAGTGCCACATGATGTGCTTAGATGGATGAAAGTTTTTAATGATTACTTTTTATCTATCACCCATGACTGATGGCAATATAGAACCACAAAACCCACTTAAAGGCAAATCTGAAACAATTGAGAGAAATCGAGGAACTTTTGGATAATTGATGTTCGGAATGTTGACAAAAAATCCATTCATAGAAGTACTGTTGATGAATGTTTTAACTACTGGTTGAAAGTCCAGAATATATACCATGTAGTGAATTCATCATAACACTACTAAAAGGCATATAACAGAAGGACCCCTCATCTCCGGACATGAAAGGTTATATATCTGGTACCAAACTGTAGAATCTTTTCATAGAATCAAATATTTTATGCTATTTGCTTTACAACCAAAGCAATAACCTTCAAATTAAGAATGATACATAATCATGTTGGCATTGAAACCAAGTCTGGTGTTAGCCTTAGCCTGATAGGTGTTCCTTTGACTTTAGAGGTATTGGAGTGTTTAGAATTTACCAGATTCAAAACCAAACTAACTTAACAACTAGAGCTTAAGAGCATTACACCGTCCGCTTAGGGAAAAGTATTTTGGTATAAGAGTAGTGGCCGAAAATATGGTTTTTAAAAAATCCACTCCATGTGGCCTGGGGTGCCCATATTCAAACTTTTCGGTTGGTGTAAGGTACAGAGTGTCAATTCCAAAGTTTAAGTTGTTTCAAGTTTGGTATGGGAGTAGTGCCCAAGGGGGTGGATTTTGAAAAATCCAACATGGCGACCAAGCCTTGTGAAATGGGGTGCCCGCTTATGAATTCGTCCACGATTGTTACCTCAAGTCAATCCAGAAAATTTACTGAGGATATCCAGGGTCTTTCAAAGTTATGATGATCACAAACAAAAACCTAACAGATCAAATTAATACCTCCCGGAAACAATATAGTGTTTACTGGAAACATTTTTCAATTTTGAAAAACTTTGCACACCATGCTAGAACTGGTGATGCATACATGGCTAGCTCAGATATTCATACCAGTAGACTTAACCAATTGGCCGGTCTTTAGACATATAACTAAAAAAATAAGTTAAGTCTAGATTTACCTGACATGCAGTCATTGTCTTTCAGACAAAAAAGAAACATTTGATTGCTGTGCCCTCCACAAGAAAGAACCTCCGAAGCCTAGCGTTAGCTGTATCCTCTTCCAGCCCCGTCCTGCTTGAAGGCCCTGTAGGCTGTGGTAAGACATTGTTAGTAGAGTACTTGGCTGAGCAAACTGGCAGGAGTGCTAGTAGCAATCTTCTGAGGGTGCAACTTGGAGACCAGACAGACAGCAAGGTATGCAGATCTTGGATGTTTTTAATTTTTAGTTTACTATTGATTTCATATGTTACTGGTAATAACAATTTCAGAGTTTCAGAGTCTACAAAATAAACAAAGATTCTAATAAATGACCAGTCATGTTAAGAGAACATCTTGTGTTTGTACCAAATTCAACTATGGTTCTTTCAGATTTGCAGGAAGTCTATTATGGTAAATTTTTTTAAAAAGTGAGGTGTTACATAATGAGTTGCACAAAGGTGAAGTGGAGATAATTATAAAAATAGTGTCTATTTCAGAAATATAAACAAATTAAATTAAGAAGACTATGATACTAAAATTTGATCAAATACTTTTTATTGTCAGTTTTGAAGTAGGAAATTGTCCTCTATACAGATTTTAAGGTACTTTTTTGGCAATTTTCTCAAATCCTTGTTTCGATATACTAAAACAAATTTTGTTGAATTTACTTATCCAATTAATACTATTTAAACTATTACAGCCTATATTGTTCTCTGTGTGGATGTACTAATAACTACCTTATTTATTTTCAAACTATTGGACTCAATTTTGTGGGTGTTGCGGGCTTGCATGCATCTACCTTCATTTCCAATGGTGTAATCAGTTAAGGATATCCGTGCTGGCTTAAAAATTATCTTTAAGCTAAAAAGAAAAACATAATGTTATTTTTATTTTCTTCAGGCCCTTCTTGGAACCTATTGTTGTACTGAGATTCCTGGTGAATTCAAATGGATTCCAGGTCCTCTTACACAGGTAAGCTTAGAGCTAATTACATGGTGTGCTATGCTCATTCTAATCATTGGCCAAGTCGCCAATGGCTACTGGAATTCTCATTTGGCTAAAATAAAAATGACCTTTCCCCAAATTGGCTAAATAAAAAATCCCTAAAAATGTCCACCTTGCAGCCAATTTTATTGGTTTTTATCGTTTTTAAAATTTTGGCTAAAAAAGGTGTGATTTTGTTTACAAAAATCGGCAAACGTTAGCTAGTTTGACTAAGAAAAAAATTGGCCCTAGCGTGAGCATAGGTGTGTTATTTTTTATATTTTGGCAAATTATAGCAGAGATTCAGAAGTGTTCTCCTGAATATGGTTTTAGCGATTAAATTTACCGGTAAAAATTTCAATTTACCAGTAAAAATTGTATTTATTAAAAAATAATTGTTATAATTTTAATTCTCATATTTTTTGCCCTTTTTTCCCCATTAGTATTACAGAGAATACAGGAATGCTCATAGAGACCTATAGTTATGCACATATTTTTGGGTAGGGCTAAAACTAACCCAAAAGCCATGCCTGATAAGTCATGTTTTTGGACAATTTACCAGTATAAATTTATATATATAAAACACAGTTAAGGATTCTCACCATGGTGGTCAGCGCCGGATGGCCCCGTCCGGCGCTTGCATTTTCTGACCACCACAAATGGGAGGGATGCATGGTCACCGACCGGCAGTCCTTAAGTACTGGTGAGAACCCTTGCAATTTTTTGAAGTAGTAAATGAGGAAAGCTGCGCACAGTATAAATTCAATTCAATTCTTAGTTACTTTGTACATGCATTCCAGCATCAGGCCACTATTGTCATTTGAAGTGTAAAATACATTTAACCAGACTGACAGTCCATCAGACAGATAGACCGACAAACAGACAGTTTTGAAAAGATGTTTATAGAGAAGCTTTCCACATCTAAATATTTTTCTACTTGTCTAGGCTGCTACCACAGGAAAATGGATTCTGTTAGAAGACATTGATTATGCCCCAATGGATGTTGTGTCTACCTTGCTACCACTACTGGAAAGCAAATCACTGAGCCTACCCGGCCATGCTAACATGTTGAAAGCTGCTCCAGGGTTTCAGCTCTTTGCAACTCAAAGGTGACATATAGTAGATATGGATTTTACAGTGATTCAATGCAGTTGGATCCCTCAAAACTGATTTCGACAATGTTTCAATAAGATATTACCTTTTGAAAAAAGAACTCTGTTAACATGGTAGATAATGGTAGTGACAAGATAGATATAGGTAGTTAACAGGGTTAACCCTATAAAACTACCATATCAAGGAACATGGTCAACAGTGCTCTTCAAGTACCTAGCAAAATATAGCCATTATTTAAAATAAACTTACGGACCTTAAGTAGAAAATACAATCAACAGACAGGGTAATTATAAACTATCTTACTAGGTAGTTCTCTGTTGTTCCAGGTAGATCTACCAAGTAACTTAACATGGTAGACCTACTTAGTCAGAGGGTAAAGAGTGTTTTAGAAAAATGAATGAAAAATATTTACAACTTGCTAACTTGTGATTTTTGCTAAAATTGTGCTAAAATATTGCATTTTCACCTTAAAAAATAGCATTTAATATAAAAAATGATTTAGAATCGATATCTTATGAGAACAAAAATATAATTTTCTTTTATATGAACCTAATATCTAATTCTCAATTATCCGGAGAGGAGCTGTTTCAAATTTGAATTAACACCCATTCGGATTTACTGTGTACAACCGTGTATAATGCTGAAGAAAACTTGCTTGATGACCCTATCTTGCGTTAACCATGCTAATGTTAATTTCTCTGAATTTCTTGTTGGTTGCTTTAACATCTGGAAGACATGTGGCTAATCAGTGTCACTATAAGTTGGAGAGGTTAACAAGAGTTAATTGCTTTTTAATTGTTCCAATATGTTTTGTGTGTCAAAATTCCATTAAAATACCACCTATAACTATTGATGTGTTTGGGGTCATAATGCAAATTTAATTAAGTACATTATCGATGAAGTTATTTGAGTTTGTGAAGTTTTGGTTTCTAGATGTCAGATTTAAAATACCAAATCTATGATTCACTGTACTTTCACACATTTTCTTTTATAGATATATTTTAAATCTCATCTTTGAACTTGTCAATCGATTCATAAGGATTTTAAATTTTTTTTCCATTTTGTATCGCATCCAACAACATGTTTTATCGCCACTTAAAGGTTAAGATCTATGTCAGGTCTAAAGCATGTCTCATTATGAGTTTTAGCCAATTTTTGGTTCTAGTTTTCAGTTGGGTTCAAACCCAGGACCTTGGGATTGGAAGGCAAGCATGTTAACCACCCAGCTACAGCGCCACTGCCAAACTGACAGGTGTACATACTGTTCACGACTGTACACGATCCCCAATTTATGGTGTTGGTGTATCCCCATATTTTTGGGTCTTCTATTTGATAATTATACTTATGTGCTTGCTATATCAATCCATAGATTATTATTAAAATCTAAGTTATTGGTTTGTTTACAGATTGGTAAATAGTGGTAGAGGATTTGTGAGACGGCAGCAGAGTGACTCATCTATGCTGGATAGAATGTGGACTCGAATACAAGTAGAACCATTATCAACTGAAGAACTGAGACAGGTAAGCAACCAACTTCAACCAACAATTATTATTGTTAGGTGAAAATATATTACAGTAGGGTTAGTATATAACATACTATGTATACATTTACGAGGTGTATATATGTTAATTATTTATTATTATTAAAAATTGTGATAGTTTATCTTTTTGATTTGACACTATATAAAGTATCTCGCTTGAACCATTGTATTACGTGGCAAGTATCTCGAATGTACTATGTATATATGACAATAAAGTGTATCTTGTAAATTTTATATTTGCTATTAACTAAATTGATGATCCCAATTAAATGTTCAGTGAACAGTAACCGATTGTAATCTATATTGCTGACTGGTTTCTACAATTGAGTTACATGGTCAAGCGGTTAAAGCAGCTGAACTGTGTTAAACACGGCAAAAACAACAGAATGGTTTAGAGACCCGCTCGCACCATGGTTTCGGTGGTGGAACAAGGCTTCTCAGATAGGGATTATAAACTGTAGCCCCACTGTACAAAAATGGCACTATAAAGACAAACTATAAACATGTGCACTACAAAGAACCTTTCATGACAAGTAGGCTACTCCGTTGTATTGGTCCATACATACCACTTTCTTGGAAGGAGGATGTGCACTAAATCGTAGTAACTGTAAAGGTCATGACGTGACTCTTAAACCATGTTTCCGCAGGAATTTTGGATTATCCGATAAAATGTCATCCAATCAAATAAATTTTAAAAAATACAACTGCGCAAACTCAGTGTAGACATTAATGCATTGTGAGTCCACTAACTTCCGGTGATTTTTTGGTGATATCCCTTTTTTCCTCGTGTGGCACCCTGGATTCACAGTGGTGAAATCCTCACAAAAGCAAGATCAAGGTTGACCCCGTGCCAAAGGTAAAAAATTATTGCATTTAGGTCAATTATCAGATAATTATTGGAATATTATTGGATAATTTTATTACGTCAGAATAGGTTAAACACCTGTTTCTGCAGCACTTTTATCGGATAATTTTTTTTCAGGATAATTTATCGGATAATTTTTTTTCTGTGGAAACATGGCCTTATTCCATCTTTCATGTTTATACTATATTAAACCAACAAATAACAAGCAAGCAACAAAACACAGAAAAAAACCCATAGAAATACAGCCAGTACAGCAGGGCATACAGAAGCCAGAGTGACTTGTCTTGTCAGCCCGTTAGTAAAATAGGCCTATACATTAAGAACGATTTGACTAAAAACAAAAAATGCAAAGAAAAAATTCATGAACATTAATTTATAAGTGAATGGTCTGTCTATTTGAATAGAATACTGGATTAACTCTTAAAGATATGTCATTGTGTGCTTGATTCAACTTCTTAGATCACTGTAACCTCTTAACTTGTATCCCAAAATCCCCTTCACATCGCTTTGCTGCCCTATAAAAATGTTAGCTCAGTTCAGTAGTTAAATCAAAATTTTAGGCTAATTACAAATTTTTCATATATAGCTTTACATTTTTTTTTGCATATCCAAGTTAAAATTTGGGTTGGATTACCTGCCATGTGAACATAATGTATTTTTAGTATTGAGTTCTACCACTGATGTTTATTTTTGATTGAAAGTTAAACTGATCATTTTGATGATATTGTATCAGTGCCGTAGCCAGCATGAGGCAAACAAGGCGATCGCCTCGTCTAAAATTTTAAAAATTTTTGCTTTTTTAGGGGACTCACCCTCTGACCTCCAACAAAGGGTTCCAGTCCCTGGAATCCTACGTGACTCCAGTCACCGCCATGTCTATCATACTTATTTTTGTCATTTCAGGTTATAGTAACATTGTACCCAAAACTGACTACAGTTACTGACAAGCTTTTGGAAATTTATGGTCTAATATCTGCTGGAGGACATCACGTTGATGCTGACATACCAGAAGGCATGGAACATCTAAATCTAACTGGTCGTTTGTTATCAACACGAGACTTGATCAAGTGGTGTGATAGGATTGTTAAAGATTATGAACATGGCCAGTCACAGACAGCAAATATGGTCTTTCTAGAGGTATGTATATTATATATTTCTATAAAAATAACCATCTATTTAAAAAATCAAAGGGACGATTTAGTATGGAACCATTCTATTATGGAGACTAGTAATACACTGAATTATCGATGACCTGTGATGTTACGAAAACTTGGCCCTTATGGGTATGAAATCATAACACATTGTGAAGTGGATAGTGAGTATAAATGTTGCCCAAAAAACTGATTGAAATAAATTTAGCAAGTGTGATAATTTTTAAAGCATTAGAGAACATCTGCCTTAGCAGGTTGACGGAGCTTCCGTTGGGCCTAGTTCTGGCATTGTGTATTCTAGGATTTTATTGAAAGATTTGTCCTATGCATATCATAGGTTATCTAAGTATCTTGAATTTATATATCCGTGTATTATATTTTTGTTTTATTTTTATTTCTTAATCTCAAATTTCTTTTAATCATGCTGTGAATTGACTTCTCGTCTCAACTGTCGTTCAATCAGGCTGTGGACTGGTTTAATAAAGTCGTATGGCCGAGCTAAACCATAGCTAAAACAACAGCACGGGTTACAGGCCCGCTCGCACCATGGTTTCGTTGGTGGAACCATTCTTCTCAAATAAGGACTATAAACCCAGTGTATGCAATGGCTTGTGTGTACTTAAAAGAATCAAGTGCATCTCTCGATGAATACGGGTTACTCCGGTGTACTGGAGCTGTACATTCTCTGCTATGGACAGCAGAATGTAGCGCCTTTTTCGCGCAGCAAGACATGATGTGACCCTTAGGGGAGGAGAATGTCATTGAATGCATGAACATCTTGTCCACAGCACCAGTGTTACCGTAGTAACTTTAACAGGCGTGTTATAAATCATTATAATTTTTTGTTTTAAATCTAATCTTAATTTATTTTAATCAGGCCGTGGATTGCTTTTGTGCATCATTGTCCAAACCTTCAAAAAGAACACGATTGGGAGAATTAATTGGAGCAAAACTAAACATTTCTAAAGAAAAGTCCAACTTCTTTGCTAGCAAGTACAAACCAACATTTACTGTTGAAGATGATCGTTGCATTGTAGGAAGAACGCAACTTCACCGAATCAAACATGACCGAATTCAATATCAAAGGTAATCTTTTGTGGTTATTTTTATTTTAGTACCCTTGGGTGGGATCATTAAAAATATCTTTTCTGCCTAGCTGGTATATGCAATTAGAACTGGAACTATTTAACATAAATTTGGTTTTCAAAGGGGTTCGCTGAAAAATGGGTTCGTACGAACCCCCAGGAACCCCTGGCTACAGGCCTGCTTGAAATTTATTTTTGAGACAAAATCTGCCAGGCATCTCTTTGAAGTTCAAGGTACGACTACACTACGAATGAGTGTTTACAGTTCTATGGTTTTATCCCTGATGTCTCGAGCCTAAAGTATCGTGAGAATAACAAAAAAATAAAAATTAAATAGCCAAGCTATGTTGGTTAGTTAATGTTAGAAATTTTTAAATCCATGTCAAAATTGGTAGCAAAATATGCTTGTACTTACATTTTTAATGCTGATTAATCAATTTTGATGAATAACTTGTTCATATCGAGCATGTGTTTATGTGAATAGGACCTCATTTGAACTAAGTTGTGGGTCATTCAAACGCCAAAGCTGTTGTGATCCAGGTCAAATTGCATGTTGAAATTTGCTTTACAAGTACATCAATACTTTGATGAAACCTGTAATAAAATTCAAGAGACTGAAATCTTTGTCTGTGGCAGTCTAACCAGGGAGGTATAAAATAGGGTCTAACGATGTGTAAACAAAGAATGGAGACTCAGTCTTTGGCAGTCAAAGTGTTAATGTATTCTGGCACGTTGTCGTATAGTAAATGAAATGACATTGAAGACTTTTGAATTGTTTCTTTTACAGAGTTGCTACTGCCAACTTTGCATTTACTCGACATACAAGTGTACTACTGGAGCGTGTTGCTGTCTGCATTAATAACAATGAACCTGTGTTACTGGTTGGTGAAACTGGTACAGGAAAGACCTCATCCATCCAGTACCTAGCTGACCTCACAAATCACAGGTTAAAGGTCATTAACATGAATCAACAGAGCGATAGTGCAGATTTACTTGGAGGGTAAATATTATTAAGATCAATCAATAACAATAAAATAGTAAGAATAAACTAATCAACATGACTTTCAGTTTATGTAGAAACTGTTTCTTGTCTTATCCATGATGCCTCGTCAGTTCAAATGAGCTATTTGGTGTGACCTTCGGCCATTATCGTATAGCTGGCCTCTATTTCTTAACCTATGCAGTGCCACCAACGATTACAATCATTCTTCTATGCTATTAATGTGTACAAGTTACTTGTGGAACACTTCGCCAGATACCAGGATGATGTAATCTTGCCCCTCCGTAATTGGCAAGTGGGTGGATCGATGTAAATGTTTACTAGTAGAATCGACTATATATCATATGACGACATGATTATGCAAAATACCAGTTTTTTTCTCCTACCATAATCCAACAACTGTCCCACCCTTCTATATACATATTTTTTTGACTACTGCACATTGAGTTTAATACCACATCCAAGAATAATCTGAAGGTATAAAAAATAAGATAACAAGAT
>JAOTQE010079123.1:0-15899 GCA_025631205.1 Nesometra sesokonis
GGGAGGGAAGGACGGACCGGCTCCGCCCCCTCCCTCATTTCAGAAAGTAAAATATGCCAATATTATAACATTGTCTATAAAACGAAAATATTCAGCAATTATAGGACAGGGTTTGATCCCTTAACACGCCCCTCTGAGGGCAGTTCCCGACATATAAACACTAAATCCCGGACCCCTTAAAACCTTGATTCTCTACCGCTTCCTCCCCCTTTTTTTTCAAAAGTTTGCATCCGCCACTGCAGAGGCTTGTCATTTTCAAAAAACTTGTCTACGGGAGGGGTATCCTAAAATCTGCCTCAGCAGCAGCAGTCAGTCTTGTTGTGCCCAACTGTAAAATCTGGTCCGTCAGTGCCCCCCCCCCCACCCCGTTTAGAAACTTCTGCATTAATGTCTGATATAAGATTATCCCCAAAATTGCAAATTGAGGCGGATGCTCAGAAGATGCGACCGACGGATCAAAATTTTCAAATACAATATCGTCTTCTGCGTCAAGGCTTCTAAGTTTATGTTTAAACACATAGCCGGGCATTCACATAATACTAGGTAGGCCTATGCTTCCTCCGTGCCACAAGCCAAGTAGAAACCTGCGTTCTCAACGTCTCTATGCAACAAACTGAGCCGTAGGCGTAAGTCGGCTACCCTCTATTGTCAGCCTGTTAAACGGATCAGAATTCTAAAATTTGTAATTGGATATGTCTTAAGGCCTGTAATTTAATAGAAAATATGAATGGGCTTTTTTATCAATTTTATCATCGATGACTATGGTTGCTGTATTTTGATGTTTTTGCGTATTGCTTTTAATTTATAATTTATTCCTGTAATGTAATTTTATTATAATTTTTCTTCAATATTTTGATTGTTAATGTAATGCCTTTGTAAATATAGTGGTTTTAGCCTACGAGCTATTTTACTATATATATTTTTGTGAATAAATAAAATAAATAAAAAACAATTGGTTTCTATGTTTATTGTGAATATCAATAAATGTATTTGTTATGCTTATTATAGCATAATGAACAATTACTATACAGTGATTTATACTGTACCAACAGTACATAGTTTTGTTTTGTGGTTCACGATTGTTTGTGACTACAAATTTGCCAAGATAAGCCGCCGAGGATTGCTAATTGAATATCCATGATATTAATTTTAAAAAATACACATTCAGTGCGGTAAATGTCATTTACAGTTTTTATGTAAACATTAATGGAGTCCGCCCTCATCGTCATCTGTGTTCATGATGATGCTTCCTTATTAGTTCATTTGGGAATTTCCATTTTCTGTGACTCAGGTCGTCTAAGAATCTATTCTTAGTTGCGATTAATCAAAATAACATTCTGGAAATGTTAACCATAAAACGAAATACTACATAACCGTTATGAGTTGTGTATCTATTTACTGTAGAAGTACAACGCAATACATGTGCCTTTAAAGATCGGTAGAAGCTTAATAAAAGGTAAACTATTCTTATAAGAGGATATTCTATTAGTATTAGATCATGGAGGCATGTGGATACACAGCACCTTGACTAGACGGTCATATATCCTCCTGGACTCTGGCTAAATCGTCATATTATACCTTCATGGTAACTTCCCAGCAAACACAAAACGTTCTTATGACGTTCGTGAACGTTGTGGTTTGGTATGTGACAAACTAACGTTTGTAAAACGTTACACAAACGTTATTTGAATGTTCAAACGTTATAATTACGTTAGATGTTGTGAAATTCGGTTAGAAGTATGTACTTATGGTTCTACAAAATAACGTTTTTAACACGAAAATATAACGTTATATAACGTTCTTATAACGTTATATTGTTAGCTGGGTTAGATTTCATGAAATGCTGTTTTCTGTGCATGCTTAGGTCTGTCAAGGGATAAAACTATCAGGGAGGCATAAAGATATTGTAAAAAGGTGGATACTATTATAATAACGATAAACAGTGCCTGGCGGCTTTCGCTAAAATAGAAAAAAATACTGCAATGTTATGCGCGTGTCAGAAATGGGCACGCCCACAAATGCGTGCGTAAGGCCCACGCAAGCGTGTTGCGTGTCTTTACGCGCATTATGTACGGAAACATAATGGATGAGCCTCCTTGTGGTTGCACTAACGATATTGATTTCATATATCGGGGCGGATTTAGAGGAGGGGTATCCGCCGCCACCCCCCCCCCCCCTATTATCACTAAAATGTAGTTGCACGCCGACTTATATTAGGTGCGCTGATATTGACCAGCTTTAACATTAAAAGGGCACCAAAACATGGAAAGTTGTGGCAAAAAAGAGACCTGTTTTTCTTGTCAAAATGGAACCGGGAACCACGCACACTCGGAGCTAGGAAATTGCACCCCCGCCATTGAGTGCCAATTTCGAAAGGTTTCATTGTGTTCGGTTAGAATTTTCAGCCTCTTCTCCTTTCCATTTGTCAACCGCGCGTTATGTGGTACCACATCAAAATCAAGACAAGCTGATCTGGAAAACGTGACATTTTATGGATTTTAATGTGTCTTTTAGCATGTAAAATAACGCCAAATTTTTCCGGGGCCTTCGGCCTCTGGAACCCTTTTTCCCGGGCCATTGGCGGCCCCAGGCTCCAAAATTTGCTCTCTCCCCGCAAGTCTGCCCGGGGCCTACATTATATCCTCACTGTGCCCCTGCATCGTGTCAGGGCAGGCCCCCTTTTTGACTCGGCAAAATAATATTTTTTTGCACACTTTGGACCTCTAATGCACCAGAGAGCATCTGTAGACAAAAGTTTTCCCGGGCCCTAGGCGGACCCTGGAACCACGCCTATTGCTATGTCTCACACTTGTATTTGTCAAAATTTACCCCTCTTTCGAGCTCCACTGGATCGGCCCCGAAACCTCCTCACGTACCGGATGGCGAAAGCTACCACATGCCTTTTTTTTTACAATTTGAAGTGCCCTTTTTTTTCTGGACCCCCTCTCAAAAAAGTCTGGATCCGCCCCAGAGTATCTAGTCACATGCGAAAATCCTGGTTATGGACATGATTTTTTTTTTTATCCTCAGAGGCGTTTCCAGAGGGTGCTTGAGGTCCTCGGGTCCTCGAGCATCATAGGCCCTCTACTTCGCTCTCTTCATAGGGAGAGAGAGAGAGAAATAATAAGAATTGGTATATAAATTGAAATTGGGAAATCGAACACTCATTACATGTAGCGTCAAAAGAAACAATTGATAACTTCGACGATGGCATCACAAAAATCATAAAAAAGAACCGTACTCCCGGCAGGGGCGGAATTAGGAGGTGGGCGCAACCGGCGCGCGTCCCCCTCAGTTGCGCCCACCTTATAATAGGTGCGGCGGGTCCAAAATTTTAAATAAAAACCCCCAGAACCCGAAATGTGACTAAACTACGGCCCCAGAGCACCAAAATAGGGGAGATGACCTTTTTTTGCTCGCCAGGAAAAACTTAAGAACCACGCCCATCCGGAATTTAAGAGTGCGCCCCCTTTCGGCGGATCCTGGATCCGCCCCTGCCCGCTCTCTGACTCTATAAGTTCACATTTATATGTATAATAGGCATACAGCTAGGTGGTAACATGTTAGCCTATCAATACCATGGTCGTTTATTTAATCCTGGCTAGGATTATTCTTACGACTGCAAACAACACCCATGGCCATAACCGCAGGATTAGATGGAGAGGTGACTGAACGAAGAGGGGCGCACTTGTCCGGTGGGCTATATGTTGTTTTAAATGTGAGGTGTCACCACAAAATGAGTCGTCTTATACAACATAAAATCAAAATTGAGTTATTGTTATATTCAAATAGAACATACTATAAGCTTTAATTTGGTTTTTGAATTAGGTTCATAGGTAGAGTCAGTAGCGGCGCCAGGAATTCCCCAACAGTAGGGCAATGCCCCGACGGGGTGAGGGAATCCGACGGGTTGGGAAAGTTTGAGGTGGGCGTGTAAAACGTTACTTGCCGTATTTTGTGTGCTTTTTTAGACCCTTTCGGTGTTGGGGCTTGTCTGCCTTATTATTACCCTACAAAGCTCCGACGAAAACTTCAATTTCTCCACGACGGTTGGGGGGAGGTCCCGGGGGGGGGGGGCTGTAGCCTCTAGTCCCCGTCTCTCGTAGCGCCGCCACTGGGTAGAGTATAACCAGAGAAAAATAATTTTGAAAAGTACACACCACAAAAATATTTTAGAGAAAATCGACTTTAAAGAAACCACTGTTTTCCATTGATTTTGAAAAACAGACTTTTAAAAATGTAGTTCAAAATTATGTTATTTTAAATGAACATGATGTTTGTTATTATAAAATTTAATTAATAAACTTCGCAAAACAAAAATCTAATTGTTATAAAATTCTGAAGTTCTACCTATATTTATGAATCTCAAAATTACATGGCGTACAACACGACTTATTTTGTCATGACACCAAACAAATTTAAAAAGAAAAATTTTGGGGTGGTCTTGCCAGTTGTGATGTGTATGCAGATTGGTATCTAGTCTTTGGTAGAAATAGCACTGTATATTTTAGAGTACAATAAGTATTTTATTTTACTTGTTTTACAGTAAAGTCTCTTTGGAACTTATTGGTATGTCTGGTACTCGCCCGTACCCGTATCGACGATACTATAGTGATCGACATTGTGTTCAAGGTCGTCGTGACAAGAGACATGCTGCCTACAGATCAGGAAACGGGTAATTTTTAGTGTTTCAGATTGCTCTTTTAGGCTTACCTGTCGAATTAGATTGTACACAAACTGATTCATTGGCATTTAGGTGCGAAATATATATGGTTCTAATTTGGTAAAATAAGTCATTAATAATAATGATTGATGTCATTTGGGAACAGTAATATCAGTAGTTCAAACTCTCACGGTAAAAATTCTTACGGTTTAAACTAATTACTATTATTTATAAAATTTACTAAGCAACAAGACGGAAATTCCAATAAGATTCGTCAATTTCGAAAAAAAATGTTTGGTTCTAGCCCCAAATTATTTAGTTCTCATGTTGAAAGAATTGTTTGCATATACTGATTGCAGGATATGCTCAAGGTCATCCTAATTAGTGTAGGATTGAATATGCTATGCAATTAGCAATATAACAATTACATTTTCTGTAAGTGCTAACTTAGAATATACTGAACCATAGTTGTCCAATAAGAAGTATAATGGCTAGCTTTGGAATAAAAACACATTTATGGGTTTAGTAACACATTTATAAAAAATGATTTTAATTAATACAAAAAATAATGCAGCCAAGAGATCATAAATCATTAAACGATCAATTACCGTAAACAAAATTGGCCTGATCATCACCACTAAGGGCTGTATCTCAGATTGCTATGTAACATGCTTTGAAACACATACAGTACATTGCTAAAGATCTGCATGCCAAATTTACAGTCAATTTGACTGTTAAAAGTCCATTCCTTCCAAAGTTGTATTTTGTAAAAAAAAAAAACAAAAAAAAAAACAAATGAAACGAAATGTTGTAAATTCTGCTATTTTGCATTATAATAATCCGCCATGTTCATGCTATTTTATTACCACAAAACATTAAAAATGCAAAACAAGAATAGAAATCGAGTTTTCGGGTGGATCATAAAAATAAAGTAGTGGATGAATCTTTATGTTCTTTGCGACTGTGAACAGTCTAAATCTAGTAACCATTGGTAAGCTTTGTACTACGTCACGACGTGTACAAAACCGCGCCTACATTGGAGAATGTAAACTTGGTGACATCTGTGGGGATACGATCTACAGCCTACTACCTTAAAACGGGAAATTGTATGAATGAAATTGTCTAGGCCTAGCCTAAAAGAGTTTGAAAACTATTAGATTTCTTCTACTCCAAACTATAAATGTATACAGGTAACTAAACATGTTTATTATTTTTATATATAAATAAAAAATGCATTTCCAAAGAACTTTATTTTTTTTTTGGGTAGATTTCGGAAGCAATGCACATAAACTTAACAGCGATCCAGGAGTGCTTATGGTGCTCGATCAATATAAAACAAAATATAATATATAAAATATATAAAATATAAAATATAAAAATATAAGATTGAGTCCTCGAGAACCCCATTCAGTGGAAATTAGCGCACCACCCCCCCCCCCCGCCACATTGAACTGAATGAATTGAATCCAACGGACATACAGTAGTTGAGGGACAGGCCTGCGGTTCGACTTTCGAGGTTGCCAATGCCTAAACAGCCAAATCTTCAGAAGCCAAAGTCATCCACTGGATAATTTAACCAAGTGATAAGCTTCTTGGACTTGACAAGCAAAGAAATTGCCACATTTGTTTGTTATGGCTGTTCATTCATATTGATCATAAGATGTGCGAGTTGTGTGGCAGAGCGGTTAAGGCGGGGGAACCGTGACCCATAGCAAAAACAACAACATGAGTTCGAGGCCCGCTCGCACAATTGTTTTGGTGGTGGAACAGGTCTTCTCAGATAAGGACTATAAACCGTGGGCCCAGTGTACACATGCGGCTCATGTGGACTATAAATAACCCAGTACATGATTCGAGACGAGTAGGGGTTACCCCGGTGTACTGGTCCATACACGAGCCCTGTAGTAGAGAGAATGATTTGCGCTGAATAGCAGCTGCGAGGACATGACGTGACCCTTAGGGGCACAGAAAGTCATAGGAATGTGTAACATCTGGTCCGCAGCGCCTTGAGACTCTACTGAAGGCGCTATATAAATCTAATTACATTACATTATTACATTCATTTTCTCTATTGGTGGCCTTCTTATAGGCGTTCTTCAACACTCTGAAACACCCTGGATTTACATCTGCAGTAGTTGGAATAATCCAATGCTGCAATTGTAAATATTTTTATATTTATGTTGATACTACTTTGTATGTTAGTATTTTATATATCTTATATTTCTTGTAATGCTAATTTTTTTTTCCATAGTCGTGTGTGAATTTTAGTAATGATTACAAAAAAAAATGAATTGAAAATAATTCATTTGTGCATAACAAATATTTCGTAAATTGACATGTACAGGTAGCCTGGTACAAATACCAAAGATAAAATAACTTTTCTGGTATTCTCTTAAAAAAATCCTTACGACAGTTAGAAATGTACAAGGTCTGAGTAATAGGCCTATGTCGTAACAAGTGTTATTTACAGAGAAAATCACTATGCCATGGTCAAAGGTAAAATTTACAGATCACATTGATCAAATATAACACCGGTTTTTTTACGACCGCCATTATTAATCCAAGATGGCAGCCATAGCAAACATTGGATCCTTTGGGACCTCATCTACACATATCAGAGACAGTTAGTGACAGGTTTCATGCTTGTAACTTGGTCAGTTTTGTGTCATACTGCTAAATACACCCTTTGAACAAATAAATTTGTTAACATGGTAGTGACAAGTTATAAGGTAGACAGGGTTAACCCTATAACAACTACCATACACCGATCTTGTTGCCTATCTATTATCTTATTATAACCAAAACCCATAAATCTCTCATTTAACACAATGTCTGCTCCCATACAAGGGAGGCTACCAAGGATATGATCAGCAACGCACTGCAAGTACACAGGAACATACATCATTAATAGATCTTCAGACTAATTACAACTGACACCAGGACAAATAATCAATTACTTAATAAACTTAAGGTATCAATAACATCAACAAATATACTTACGTAGCTACTAGGTAGTTCTCTGTGATGCTAGGTAGACCATCCTAGTTATTTAACATGGTAGACCCACCCTGTTTGAGGGTACTATTTTATCAAAGAGCAGTGTGTGTCATTTTTTA
Organism: Nesometra sesokonis; assembly: GCA_025631205.1. Lineage (NCBI taxonomy): Eukaryota > Metazoa > Echinodermata > Crinoidea > Comatulida > Antedonidae > Nesometra > Nesometra sesokonis. The sequence continues at coordinate 7,780 of JAOTQE010079123.1, forward strand.
GTATCTAAAGTGCTTCAGGGGGCAGTGAACAAAATGTCTAGTTTTATAATGTTGGTTATTCGAGGCATTTTGGTCACAATGTGCACCAAAGCTAAGCAAAATGCTTAGTATTATGCCGTTACTGAGAACGCGCATGTCATCCGAAATAGACTGAAGTGCGCTGATTCCATTACCTCCGCCAATCAGATTGTCCAAAACTCTCGCGCGTGCAAAGAATGGACTAAACATTTTACCCACAATTTGCGGCAAAAGTATAATTTTGACTTAAAGCCCGGCGCACACTTGATGATTTTTTTTCAGCAAACTGCCACGAGAGACACATTTGACAAAATGCGATCAAAATGCCATGCGCGTCCCTCTACTTATCAGCATTCCTCAGATGTGAATTGCTGCACGCGCACGTTTTGCGTCTCTTCACATGATCTTTTTCGTATAACAATTTCTGCCTGCCTAGTGGTATGACTGACGACACTTTTGTGAATTTGTTTTCATTAGCAGACATGACGATTACGACTGTGGAAGTGGTTGTGGTAAAGGATATGTAGATGATCGTAGATACACAAGATACCAGAGAGGCCATCGTGTGAATTTTGATGGTGAACGTGAAAGTGGTGATCGAGGTTGGAATAGAAAAAGAAATTTTCAAGATCGAAATCAGAACGAAGGCGCTCGACCGAGAGATCATGTTGCTGATAGGCCCAAGAGAGAAATAAGAGCACCAGGTATATATATTTTTGTCATATTTGTGTTTGTTATCAGGGTGATAGTTATAACATGTTTTTGGTAGTCACGTCCTCTGTCCAGGCAATTTTGACAGCCGATTGTATTTTTTGGTATCTTTTAAAAAAAAACATAGATAGGCCTCCAATAATAACTGTCACATTTATGGTCAAATTCTGCGAGTAATTTCGTATTTGAGCTGTTAGACCTATTAGTGCATTGATTAGATCTAACCCATATTACTGAATGAAAACGCAGTGCCTAAATGCCCACGCATCATGGAACCGTTCTCACCAGTTTTTATCATTTGCTATCCGAACTCAGCGAACCAAGGTCAAAACACTGTGCTGCGTAGGTAGTTCGTTTCTATAGCCCATAACAGGGTATTGCTGATTGGATATGTTTTATAATTATATATTTTCCGATAAAACTGCCAAACAAATCATTTGAAAAACAGTACTGAGTTACTGAAAGTGCAATCCAGTAAAAAGAAAGAATAAATAAATAAATATATCAGTTTCAAGCTCATTAAATTAAAATTAAAAAAAAATCCGTTGTTCGTCCGACCAATACTAACAAAGAACTAGTTTACGAATAAGGGAGTAATAACCGAACCCGGAACAGCCAAAAACCTAATAATTCAAGAAATTCCCTAATAATCTAAATTGGCCCGAGGATCTGTTACAAATCAAGGTTTTCTGATGAAACTGTGAGGGAATTTTCAAGTTATTCTTCACAGATTGGTAAAGTAATAATTTTTATAACAAAATCCGTTTTGGCCATTACATGGAAATCATAAATATAATACTTAAAACGTAATTTTCCCCAAATATTCGTATTTACTCTAATGGTTAAGGCGACCTTGGGGAGCAAATGATACAACGTGTTCATATGGTAACCCTCATCATGGCCGTAACCACCTACGGGGCAGCTGCCTCTGTAGTCTTTCTAAAAAAAAGAAAGAAGGGGAAGAGGTAAAAGAGAGAAGGAAAATTTCATCAGAAATGAGGTCTATATAATCACCTCAAAAAGATAATTTAAATGCAGGAGAATACATCTAAATACACGTTTTTTTATTTTTTCTGCAGCTACAGTGGGTACCCCCTCCAGACCACTCCCTTGGAGCTCGAGGGTCACTGAAAATGTCATAGCATTTCCCGGTAGTTAGATGTCTGGTTACGGATAGTGACACACAATCTCACGAGAGTCGTGTTTTTATGTTCAACCTCAATCCCAGTGCTATGTGACCAGTGTATTGATTCAATTAAGTTATTATCCTTACATGTTATGATCTGTATCAGCATTTATGTATCATTATTTAACATTTTTCTTACAGGTTATAAAAAGCTAGAGGGGCTTTTGAGTAAACAAAAAGAAGAAATACTGATGCAGCTGTCATCGACTCCTTTTGGGTTTGAGAAACTTCTCAACGGGAATGATGACATCCGTAGAGATTTTCGCGCTTTAATTCTTCGTGTTATTGTCTGCGCTTGTGAATGTAAGACCGCCAGGGTATCGTTAAATTCCTTTTTAGGAAAAATTCAAACTTCAATGTTCGTTAGGTACCATATGATGCAACACGTGTTGCACTTGAAGGATGATAGGGAAGGTAGGATAAACCATGAAGTAGAAATAAACGATATCATCACTTTGATTGAAACACTAGTTGGAACCCTGCCAAGTTCAACACACGATGTCAGAGCATCACTGATGCTGCTGAGACCAACTATCTCCGAGTTATCTACTGAAGGATTGATTGCTGATACTTTCAACAAACGTTTGCTAGATTTAAATACATTTTACAAGGCCGTTGAAAATACCCAAGGCGAAAATACCAAGCCTAAACGTAGAAAGAAGGTTGATAACGCAAACGAGGAAACCCCACCACCAGATGATTTTCGAAAAATTCCAATATTTCCTACTCTCAATGATCTGACTATGGACGCCAAACCATACCTGAGAAAGAATCGGTTGAATGGAAGTTATGATGATGTCGATCATTACCTAGATGTACAGTTTCGTTTACTTCGTGAAGACTTGGTAAGACCACTTCGTGAAGGCATCAGAGAGTACCTGCAGTACAAGAACGACAAAAACAGGAGAATAAATGACATACGCGTGTATAATGATGTAACCATTGAGTATCCAGTATGTTCACATGATTTTATAATATACCGAGTTCACTTTGATGTCAGCCGATTTAAAGGAATTCGCTGGCAATCATCAAAGCGTCTTATTTACGGATCACTTGTATGTTTATCTGCAGACGATTTTCAAACAGTTCGTTTTGCCACCGTGGCAAATCGTAAACTAGAATATCTGGAAAAAGGATATCTGGAGCTAAAATTTGAAAATGAAGATGAACTGGAAAACAGGAGTAAGCAACATTTTGTTATGGTGGAAACATCTTCCTTCTTTGAAGCGTACCGTCATGTGCTTAATAGTCTACAGGAAATTACAGAAGAGAGCATGCCAATGAAACACTACATAATCAATGCACGTCGCGAAGTCGAGGCTCCGCGTTATTTGCGTCGCAACAGGAACATGACGTATGACCTTTCCCCGTTGATTGAAACGTCTAATGCCAGACATCAAATGTGTGTAAAAATAGCCAGTGACACATGGCCAAGTGCAGAATCTCTTAACCTCGATAAATCACAGTTCAACGCGTTGAAAACAGCACTGACCAAGGAATTTGCAGTTATCCAGGGACCACCTGGAACAGGAAAAACTTATGTAGGTTTAAAGATTGTACACGCATTACTTCATAATGAAGAATGCTGGACAATCGACGCTGTTCTTGCAGAGGTAAAACATAGCCCCATATTAGTTGTGTGTTTTACAAACCACGCCCTTGACCAGTTTGTTGAAGGCATTCATGAGTTTTTACCCACGGGTATTGTTCGTATAGGTGGGAGAAGTAGAAGTCAGACTCTAGAGAAATTCAACTTAAAGCAGCTACGTCAAAAATCACGAGATGCCAAAGAAGTTCCAGTGCATATAATTGATAGGAAACGTGATATTCTTAGAGAAATGTACGCACTACGGGACGTTATGAATATCGCTGAGGCAGAAATAAAGGTAACAACAATCGGCGTTATTGATGTAATCTACTTAGAATCCTGGATGTCAGAAAGACATATTAGGTCTCTGAAACAGGAAGGAGGACATACAAAGCCAATTTTAACATGGTTAGAGGTATGTGGGGGTACTTGTTCCGATGCTAAGGACACCGAAACTGATGAAGTCGAAGTCATAACAGAAGATGCTGAAGAAATTGATGTCGCTGAAGAGGCGGATCTGCTAACAGAGCAAAGACTAGTTGATATGGACGATAATGATGGGACGAATCAAACACATTCTATGGACAAACTTGAACAAATAAACAATGTAGTAAGAAGCCAACTTGCATATGACCCACAGCAACAAAATCACACAGGGTATATTCAAGACCAGAATGGTTTTAACGTGGTCGTGAATAAGAAAAAGAGATGGCAATATATCAAACGTCAGCTTCAAAGATTAGACAAAATGTCCAATGAGGAAGTTAAATATGTCGACAATGTATGGCAGCTAAAAACCGATGACCGTTGGCGCCTGTATAAATTTTGGATATTCCAGAAATGCGAACAACAACGCCAGGAGCTTTTTGATAATCAAGGCAAGTATAATACGTTGGGAAGAGAGCTCCAGGAAGTCAGAATTGAAGAGGATCTGCATTTGATGCGAGATGCAAAAGTCATTGGTATGACAACGACTGGAGCTGCAAGATGCCGAAACATAATTCAAAGAATCCAACCAAAAATTGTTGTAGTAGAGGAAGCCGCTGAAGTTTTAGAAGCTCACATTGTGACGAGTTTGACTGAAGGATGTGAACATCTGATACTCATTGGTGATCACCAGCAACTAAGACCAAATCCAACCGTATACGAACTTGCTAAAAAGTTTAACTTGGAAATTTCATTGTTCGAAAGAATGCTAAAGAATGAAATGAGTTATGAAAGGTTGGATACGCAGCATAGAATGAGACCAGATATATCATCTATTATGAGAAATCATTTTTACAAATGCCTCCGAGATGCTCCAAATGTACTCTGTTATGAGAATATTAAAGGAGTGGAAAAAAACATGTTCTTCATTGAACATAAACACGAAGAAACTGCTGTCAACGACACTCGAAGTAAAACAAATATCTACGAAGCCGAGTTTTTAGTTCGTCTGTGTAAATATCTAATTCAGCAAGGATATAAAGCAGCAGAAATTACAATTCTTACAACTTACACCGGTCAAATTTTTCAGTTCAAGAAAATCATGAAGTCTGCAATTTTCAAAGGGGTTCGTGTCTGCGCCGTGGACAACTATCAAGGTGAAGAAAACGAGATTATTCTGCTTTCTCTCGTAAGGAGTAACGAGGCCGGTAAGATTGGATTTCTGAAAGAAAAGACAAGGATGTGTGTGGCACTTTCAAGAGCTAAGAAAGGATTATACTGCATTGGTAATATGAGGTTACTAGCTGCCCAGGACGTCGAATGGAGTAAAATCTTTAGAGAACTTCGACAAAAAGGACTAATTGGGGAAAGCATTCGGTTGTGTTGTCAGAATCATCCTGGAACATTAGTGGAGGTACAAAAATTAGACGATTTCACAAAATGCCCTGAAGGTGGTTGCAACATGCCATGCCTTGTCAGACTTGAATGTGGACATACTTGTACACTGCCATGTCACCCGTATGACTCTGAGCACAAGGATGTGAAATGTTTAAAATCATGTACAAAAGTATGTCCAAATAAGCATCCATGTACACGTAAATGTTACGAGAAATGTGAAGAAAGCTGCACAGTTTCTATAAAAAAGTTTCTAAACTGTGGACATACGCAGACAGTACTATGTTTTAAAGAAGTAAGTACAGTGTTGTGTATTTCTCTCTGTAGAAATATCTTGCAATGCGGACACACATGTAAAGCCCTATGTGGCCAACCGTGTACCAATAAATGTCAAGAATTTGTCAGTAAAACATGGCCATGTGGACATACAGGCGAATACAAATGTCATGAGGATAATTCGCTAGCTTGCCGCAATCCGTGTAGCGTCATTTTGAAATGTGGGCATCCTTGTCAAGGAACCTGTGGGGGATGTCATCACGGCCGACTACATGTACAGTGTCGCTCGAAGTGTGACAGAACACTGGTTTGTGGTCACGGATGCTTGGAACCATGTACTAAAAATTGCCCACCGTGCAAAAGACCTTGTGAAAATCGCTGTGTGCACAGCAAGTGCCCAAAACAATGTGGTGAGAAATGTACACCATGTAAAATGCCATGCGAGTGGCAGTGTAAGCATAACAGATGTACCAACTTATGCGGGGAATTATGTAACAGAAATCGATGTTATAAACCTTGTGATAAGATTCTAAAATCATGTGGTCATCCGTGTGCCGGTCTTTGTGGTGAACCGTGCCCAAAGAAGTGTTTAATTTGCAACAAAGAAGAATTAACCACAATATTGTTTGGGAATGAAGATGATCCTGATGCAAGGTTTATTGAGTTAGAAGACTGTGGGCATGTGATTGAATCGGATGCATTGGATACTTGGGTAGATCAAAAAGGTGATGAGCACAAAAGTGTACAATCAAAAGTTTGTCCAGTCTGCAAAACACCAATTAGAAGGAACCTGCGTTACGGTAATATCATAAAACAATTACAAATGGATATAGAGAGAGTGAAGGCTAAAATAAATGGAGATGAACATAAAATAAATTCCGATAAACGAGAATTAGAAAGAGAAGTTCTAAACGTATCTGATAAAGAGTCTCAAATATTCCTATTTAGAGAAGTAAATTCAATAAAGACACTAGACCAGATTATTGACATGAAAAACAAATTAATGTTTGTTACTAAACTACAGGCGATTGTTAAAGCAGGTAAAGGAAACATTATTGAACGATACGCACCTGTTGAAGACAACATTAATAGGGAAATCGAAATTTGTAGAACCTATGTCTTTAAACCTAGAAATCGGTTTAGTGAGCAACTTCTGCAGGATATTGCATCTGAACTTCAACGCCTTTCATTCTACATGAAACTCTATGTTCTTAAAAGTAAATTGCGCATGTCTAATGTCAACACGGATACAATAACAAATTACATTTTGACGGTGAAGGAACGTGTCACTGCGGTTGCTCCCCTGAAAGAACAAGACATCAAAACCCTGAGACATTTTTTGAAGAAAATCAGTGAAAAATGCGGTGCTCTTTCCGGAATATCTGATTTAGAACGAGTGCAGATTCTAGAAGCAATGGGTCTGGCGAAAGGGAAGTGGTTTAAGTGCCCAAAAGGGCACATATACGCCATTGGTGAATGTGGTGGAGCAACAGAAGAGGGTGAATGTAACGAATGTGGTTCTGTTATTGGCGGAACAAGTCACAGGCTTCGAGATGACAACACACTAGCAAGTGAAATGGACGGAGCTAAACACGCAGCCTGGTCGCAGCAAGCAAATTTAGAAAACTACGGATTTGAAGATATATTTTAATAGGACAACGGTAATTAGAATATTAGTTGAAGGAACCAGTATATCAGAGGACAACAGGCATCAAAATACTATGTCATTATAAGCGGACAATTGTGGCTTTCAGAAAAAAAAAACTTGCTAAAACGGTCATTAAAGTCTAGTTCAATGTAACAGCTCATTTTAGTTGATAGAATTTGTGTTTAACAGTCTGTATTAATTAGAAAATTATTCTAATTTATTTCGATTTTTAATTAAATAATGGTCTCCGTCGTCAGTAACAACAACAATATAATCATAATTAAATTTATTTAAATATAATTTTAAAAATAAATTGTAATTGTATTTGTTTTATTAATTACACTATATTCACTATATCTTTAACATCTCTAGCTATATGTCCACTCAAGCCAAAGTTTAATCTGGTCTCGGATTTGTAATTTTGTATTAATCTGGAGGGTGGAGTATTATTCTGAAATATTGGGACATTTTTTGGTACATTTACAAACGTATCTATTTATTGGTATTACATTTTAGACGTGTTTGATGCTTTTGTTTTAATGATATAATAATTAATTAAATTCAAATGTGCTGTTATTTAGGAAAATAGTTTGTTGTTAAAGACCAGTAGCTTTTAAAACAACGACGAAAACATTTAACGAAAATTAATTTAAGCACATTTATTTTAAAGTAACATTAATTTATCAAAATGAGCAAAAGAGTATAACTAGAAAAAAATATCATAATTTAATATGGGTTAAATATGCAAAACCTAACCTAATAGCTTGCAGCAAATTCAGGATTAATATATATATATATATATATATATATATCATTAAAGAAGGTTAAATACAGTGTTCAAAGAAATGATGTTATAAACCGTGTAGCATAGC